>VZTE01002323.1:55712-105802 GCA_013397775.1 Eulacestoma nigropectus
AAAAATCTCTGCTTAAGGCATTTGGTGATATTTCTTAATCAAAGTTTTGCTTTAGGACACAGCATTCTCCCCCAGCTCTTTCTTGTATTGGTCACATAAGACAAGTAGGTGTTTTACTCAAGCGCAGATCTATTCCTCAATGGCAGACAAACAGACCTAACATAATGTGACAGATACAAATTGGAATAAAAGGAAGAGGCATGTAAGATTAGACAAAATAAGCAGCCTACAGCTAAATTTTGTTGCATTTAGAATATGAGAGTAGTGATTGCATTTTGAGAGGCAGATTAGAGAAAAATCAGATAGAAGAAATGTTCTAGCTCAGAGGCACAGGATTTTAGATGTTGGTTCATTTTTCAGAGTTAAGACTGAGCTGTTTCACATGTAAAGAAGGACTCAAATTTAGTCTTACATAGCTACATTTGGTTGGAAATCTGTTTCCTAGAACAGCTAGGTGCTGATAAGTACCTCTGGTTCCCACTTTCCTTCTGTTCAGCAGTGCATGGCTGCTTCCAGAGGAGGGTTGTAGCCCAGTCATACAATGGCCTGCAGCCTGGCAGTGATATCAGGAGGTCTGGATACAAGCCCCTCAAGGTTGAGCAGACATCAGGACTTAAAAATTGCATCCCCTGCCACTAGATCCTTCTGCAATGGAGGATGAGAAAAGAATGGGGATTGACATGAACAACTGGCTTCCTAATGACACTTCTGCTCGATCAGAAGCTGTTTCACAAAAAAGGGCATAATTCCTGGATAAAAAATGGATGATGTCTTCTTCCACTTCCTATTGGCCCCGTTGTATTCATAGAGTTATAGACTAGTTTGGGAGAGGTGAGCAGAATCATCCTTTTCAAATCTTTAAGACACCTCTTTCTACGAGCTGTATTGAGAATTAGAGCTCTAGTTGTAGGAAGACTGGATATTCTTTCCTTGCCCTTTCCTTTGCTGCTAAAGTTTAAATGTCTAAAATACAGCTGTGTCCAGGCCCAGCTAACGAAGGTAAGACTTTCCTCAGACAATCCTGTACATTCACCTATAGTACCTCTTCTAGTCCATCTTGGCGTGTGCTACGGAATCTCCAGTGTTTTGAAATAGTCTAACTCAATGGGTCACATGGTGTATCACTTCTTTAATGGTTCTAGCCAGTATGGAGGGCTTCAGCTGATATATTGGGATGTATCTGCATCAACTAGCTTTAGGCATCCAACTTTCATTTCATTAATGCTTCGAATTATCCTCTTGAAGTAAAATTTCTCTCTCACTAGTCATAACATCAGAAATTCAGACTCCTAAAAACAAAAGGTGCTGTGAACTGCAACTTTCTAGAGATATAAAGAAGAATCAAAACAATAGTGACGATAACTCCTGGGTAAGTCTGATATTTTTAGGCAACAGGTCAAACAGAGTCTTAGAATTTTTTAAGAAGATATATGGGATAAATTTAAACGCTGTTTTGTACGGCTTCTGGAAGGAGCATCCTTGCAGTGAAGTTCTTGCCCTTTCCCTTTCTTTGAAAAGGCCTCTGTAAGTCAGAGTAAGTGCATATTACACTAAACAATTAAGACATTAAAAGTTCCTAGGTGGACATATTTAATCTGGTTTCAAAATTGCTTGTTTTGATTTAACTAGAATGTATTCTATGTGGATCTAGGCTTGTGAGAATATATAGCGTAGCCTCAAAGTAGTAGTAGAAGTCTTTGGAGAACTAGCCAAAGAGGCTGACTAAAGAGATCTAGACAAGCAGCAGTCATGTAGTTTAGAATAATATGGAATGTATAAAAAAACTGCAGTAGCTTTACAGGTATTACAAGTTCTCATGCTATGAACGCAACCTTTAGTAAATCATCTTCACAGATATGATTTCAAAACAAGAATATACATCTACCTTTCAGTCTGAGGTCAAATCCCAATGCACCTGAAGCATTCAATAATAATAATAATAATAATAATAATAATAATAGTAATATCATCAACAACAACCACCAGCACAATAATGAAGCTTTGTGCATGTTTTAGAATTTGGTCCCAGAAAATATCCCAGGAAAGAACTATGAGAATCAGTGATTTAATGGAATGACACACCCAACTACTGAACTTTTCCTCACAGAATTTCCTGTAAGACTGAATTCAAGCAGAAGTCAACTAGAATATATGGAATTACTTACTGTGCAAAGTGTCTCAAATGTCTTTTCGGAGACAAAGGATCCATCAAGACCAAAAAGAAAAATAGATGCATAAGAAAGCATCCCTCCAAGGATAATAAGGTTGTTCATGTAGGGACTGGACATCTTTATTAGTCTATGGACAAAAGGTGATAGTGCATTAAAGAGGAAAATCGTAGCTGCTAGGCTACAAGAGCAATAAAGAAGAGCTTTTTGTAATCAGGCAAACAGATAACTCTTCTAGAACTCCATGAAATCTATAGGCATGCACAGTATTCGCTGTTTTTTAAAGTCTAGCATTGTTTCAGGTTTTTGAACGCTTAGTAGAAAGACCTCCTCTTTTGCTGATGGATTAATTAGCTAGGGTTAATGTTATTAGCAGACAGTCAGACATAAATTAGAAAATTACACTTTTCAGACAGTATAAAAGAACTTAAATACAGTCTGTTTCAATGTGAATATACTACCCAGTGATTTCAATTAAATAGTTCTAAAATACCATCTTTTCACAGTTTTACATTTTCCTTACATATATATGTAGATAGATGCATATTCGTGACTGGTTCTACAAACACAACATTAAATACGAAAGAATTTGTGATAGAAGTAACATGAACATCTTACTTCTGATTTCTGTTTTTGATGTTAAAGAACAAGAAAGCACTGGCCATTATCATTCCTAGGATTGTGAGGGCAGAGAGGATGCTGTAGAGAGGCAGGGAGATTTTGCGCAGCTCCTCTTGTATAATGGTTTTGTCCTTTGGAGGCTCAAGTCCTAGAATCACATGAAGAAAAAAAAAGGCTAAAGCTCAGCCAGTTGTTGAATTTCTGCAAGAAACTTTGCGTCACCTAAGTACTATACCTTGAATTAGCACACTTAGCAACTGTGAACCACATCAGTAGTCGATGAATTCACTGACTTTGACAGACATATGTTAGTCACATTGATTGACATGAAGATTTGCATTTTTGCAGCAGGTAAATATCTTCTTTGGAAGAAAATACACAACAAAACCCCAGTGCAGAACCCCATACATGCTAGCTAGCCTCATTTTAAAGTAAATAAACACTAAAATGCATACTATGAGTGTAAAAAGAAGGTTATGCTTTTCTGAAACAAGTGACAGAGCAATGAGTAGAAAACAGCATCGTTTCTGTGCCCACTGTTATTGCCACAGCAAATTCGAAGAGCCTGTCTGGAGATCAGTCTTAGTGTGGCATCACTGGGACAGGGGTTGATGGCCCTGGGGCTGGAAAGTGGTCCTGGGCTGTGAGCATGGTGGGGGAAGTCCTGGGAGGAGGGAAGGGAGACTTGTTGGTGCCCTCAGAATTCCACAGAGGGGAACAACATGGGAAACTGGATAGCAGAAGTTTTTTAGGGAGAGATCCACTTCGCAGATGTGGATTTGAATGTCTGAACTTAAAAACTATGTTTAAAGTTGTGTACTTCATTGACAGTCGGGTCCAACTAATTAAAGGCTTCTCGGTTTAATGAGGAGAATTACTTTCCGACAACTGCAACAAAGCTCTGCATCCCCGACTTCCCACGCTCCATTTCACCTGCTTACTAATTTTTTCCTTGGTGTAGGAGATTGGCAAAAGGCCTTTTGCATCATTGTCATCCTTCAGAAACAGATTTGTGTTCCCTACAGTTCCTGAGCCTGTCCTTTCGCATCAGCTCTCCATGGGGCTGCAAGGGCCACGGGGCCGAGCAGCTCCATTCACAGCACGGCTGCAGAAGCAGAGCTGTGAGTACCTGACTAGCAGCTGCCACAGTTAAATTTTACAGCCACTCTTCTGCCTTGCATCTAAAAGAATATTCAAGGATTTGCACAGTAAAATAGCTTTACCCATAAGAGTTAAGTTGAAACAATTCAGACCATGGAAACCTGCTATCCTTTGGTCTTTACATCCAACTTTTCAGAAAAAAAATTCCTTTAGGTGATCACAAAAATGTGGCAGTGAAGGAACCGTTTGTTGATCTGATATTGGAGAAAAATACCTAAGATTTTCCTCTTTCCCTCCACATTGCATGTGTTTACAGTCCATGGCGATTCATAAAATTAGACAAGTAACAAGTCAAAAAACCAATAAAACACATGCCTGATTTAAAAGAACTAACACTAAAAAATAAAACTTTACCCTACTGTTTCTCAAGTCTACAGAATATGATTCGTATTTATTAAATATAAACAAACAGTGAGTCTACAAAACGTATTTTATTGTTTGTGCACTGGTCATTCAATCCTATTGCTTCCTGTTGCTGTGGAATTTTATGCAATGGTTTAAACAGGAACATTTTTACTGCTCTCTCTTTCAAATACTTAAAGTTACTAGGCTTCTTGTACTGACTGGAAGTCAGTGTCCTCCACATTGAATATCCAACTATCTCAATGAAGAGCTAAGATTAGTAAAAAGAAAAGCCACATAATACATCTTAAGACAACCATAAGACAGGTCATGAGTAGAAAGACCACCTTCAGACGTGGTCAGAACGACAACTAGCAGTCTTGTCCTGAAAAAAGACTTTACAGAGACTTTTCCCCATCATATACTGTCCCTAAAGGTGAGGAGTTATGAACAAATGCTGTCTCCTGTAACTTGATTCATCCTGCATTTATTCTCTGGAAATTAATGGGACCGAATCAGTATTCAACTACATCATTAGTTCCTCCTTGCAGCAAAAATAATCTGCTGGGTCCCAGACTTTGGCAACTGGGACAGATTCTGCACTCTTCATTTCCGAAGCCCCATTCTCCAGAGAGATGTGAGAAGTTTGTGTAGCTGTAGTCTTTTAAGTCCAGCAAGGGATACCAAAAGGAAAGGTGGAAAGCTCCAGCAGACGGACAAGTAGTAATGAATTAGATCACTGCAGTAAAACTCCACCCATGTTCATGCAAACAGTGGGTATTAGGACCTACTGGAGGTAGGTGTAGGAGAGTACAACAGTACAACAGCTTGATACTCAACCACCTCGCCACTCCCAGGAGAAAGGCACACAGAACTCACAAAGCCAACTTCACTTTCTCCCATTGAACTGCACCATAGCAGAGCTTAAGATTAAATCTTAAAAATTAGCTTTGGAAATAATGTATATGCCTATATTCAGCAGGAGACACCCTTAAAACCCATTTCAGCTCCCACCTGGCTGCCATGACCATGGGCTCTGAAAACCATGGATATGCCTGCACTCAAACTTCTTGAGGGCAGAAGTCCCCGTGTTATCTTTGGAGCACCTTGGGATAAAAACCAGCAAGATACAGCAACAAAGGCTATGTGTCTGCTGCGGACCTTGGGAGTGCTGCTGCTCTGAAAACCCTCCGGCCCTGTTTCACATGGGCCATGTTAAAGCCAGCCTTGGTGTTTTGAAAACCTATTTCTAGCTACCTAAGAGACAACTCCCAAAGAAAAACAACCACCTCCTTCTCGTGTCTGAAAACACAAAACAGGAGAGCATCCCTCAGGTGAGATGAGCTGGGGGAGTGGGAAATGGGGATGAAATAGAACATTATTCATTGGTGAACAACCTGCTTCTTGAAATATCAAAGAACACTTGTGTACACATAAAAATTTTGATTTTGCCATATCATTGGAATAAAAAACAAGTATACAATATCAAAACATTGCAATTTTCTGTTCAGAATTCTCCTGGTTTTTTTAAGCACAGCTCAGTTCCCTTTTACTTTCTACAGCATCGACTTTTCTACAGCTTTTTGATATTAAAAAACCTAAACCAGTTTTTTAAGAGCACACAGTCTTACAAACTACATACAGCTATCCATGTCACTCCTGTACCTCTTTCCAGTTTTGTCTCCTACCTTGGAACCTGATGCTGTTGTTGATTATTACCAATTTGTCATCCACAGCATTGTATTCTCCCACCTTTACTTCCTTTTGTTCTGCAGGGAAACAAACAAGAGTGATTGTTTATGGCAGTTCACATATTTGCAGTTATTTAACTGATTTTGTCTTCTTTTTTGACAGTATGTCAAAAGGAAAAGAAATATGAAAGAATAGGGCATGAATAATTAAATCAGAATGCCGGATTGCTAACATCATTAAAAGAAGTATTTCTGGTTCTTGAAAGAAATGTAAAGTACTTTTAAGAACTCATTTACATAATCAGGAAACTGTTATTGGACAGTCATCTCCAGCTTAAAGATCACACAATTTCTTACTGGCTCACACTATTCACGAAATTTTTATTAGGAGAACAAACACAGCTAAATCACACATTCCCTTCCCATTCAAACAACTAGGACATCTTGCTTTGTGAAGTATTTCCCAGGAGAGCCATGGTGGCAGGCTCCAGCCAGTATGGAGTAGACTGGCCAGTTAGCAGATATGCTGGGAATCAAATCTCTTAATCTGACTGGGAATTAGCAACTCATTAGTACCCTGACTGCAAAACATACTATGTTACGTAATTAAAACCAACACACACTTGAGCTAAAATTTTACAGCTAGTCTCATCTGCTATTTCGGGACTATTGTCACATCTCCGGCCTTCTTGTACCTGACAGAATAGAGTATGCGGATAGAGAAATTTGTTTGTTTGCTGCCTTGGCCACTGTACCTGCAACTCTGACATGCATTTGTCCCACACTTCTGATGACATCTGGCATCAATTAATTTCTGCTATTTTTGTCAGGTTTTTGGTATGGCTTAGAAGTGCAGGAGCTTACTAAATTATCATTTTTACACTAAAACTTTTACATTTTTATGAGAGCTACAAACCACAGGCCCATTGGCTAAAGATTTCTTTGAAGAGCTGGCTCAGCAGAGACAAAAATTTCCTTTCAGGCCTCTCTGTCTGGGCACACACAACCCAATTTACATTTAAATTCTGAGCTCATGACCCTATTTGTGACACTGATTTTGGGAGCTGATGATCTTGAGCTAGATGGCAAATTTGAAAAGACTATATTTCACCCAACAGCTCCACATTAACCTTTTCTCCTTTCTCACTCAAAGTGATTTTGCCTGTTCAGCTCTGCTGAATAGAGCAGCTAGCTCCATTTTAGTAAAATCTACAGGCTGACTAATACCAATCTGATAGCTCACAGGAGGCAAAAGTTTCCTTAACACAAACCACTGTTTCTATTGTTATGTTGTTACAAACATTGTTATATTGTTAAAATTGTCTCCAGTAAATTGTAGACTGGGCTGCAAATCTGGCAGAGAGTCCTAGGCATTTACTACACCCCCAACAAAAGCTGGAGTTTGCAGTCCAGAAGACTCATTTGCCTTTCACATGAGCATGATCCACCTGGATGGACCTAAGACTAGTTTGGAATAAAAGCAAAAGCTCCCAGTGTCCAGCAGCAGTTTCACAAAGCCCATCCACATAGCATCACATACTCTTAGGAGTGAATATAAGTTTATCACTTGCATTGCAGACTGAGCATTCACTGTGAAATAGATACAGGAATCAATTCTTAACAATCTTAAACAATAAAATATTCCCAGTAGTGATCTAAAAGCTAAAATGGTTAATGCTAAAACCAGAACTGATCCACTTCCATTTGTATTTGTAGCATTATAGCTGTTACCTGTAGACCTAAAACATCAAAACACAACCTAGAGAGAAGAGAGACAAACATCAGGATGCATATTGATATACGGTGTGCACATTAGATGCCAGAGAGTCCACAGCATCTCCTGACACCAAAAGGGGATGACACACACCTTGGTGTTGGTCTAGCCCCAACTTCACAGCAATAGGCTAAAGCCTCATAGCCCTGATGAGCATAGAAGGGAAATGAGTAATTGCTCTGCAACCATTTCTGTATGGAGAGTTTACTGGGACTGGATGAGATGTGGGAAGTGCATAACATGGAGAAATATACACAAAACCAGTGTAAATCCGTGGTCTGATTAAAGTACTGCAGTTAAGAAAGATTTTCTGTGACTATTTCATGTGACAGACAATGCCATTTCTTTTCAACATTTATAAATTCCTACATGGCTTCCGTCACAGCTGAAGTAACACTGAGAATGTGCCTGAAGAGGTGTCCTGTAACTAGCTAGCCTGGGTACCAGGAGCTAGCCCTTTTAGGAATGGAGTTCAGTATTCGGAGAAACAAACTTCCATAGCAGCCTGAAGAGCAAGACTTTTGGGACTTAGAAACCCAAGAGTGTGGGGAAAAAACCCCAACATTTACTACCAGGAAACCACATGATTCGTGCCTTGTCCCTTACCAACAGGAAAGGACAGTTCAGAGGACATGCCACACTTTGCTGAAGTGAAGAAGAGCTATAAAGATATTTGGTATCTTAAAGTAGTGACAACTGTGGAAATTAGTCCATGAGGGAAACAAACCATATTTTTACTGAGAGGAAGGATATACTATCCATTTTATAGTGAGATTACAGGAATG
Source organism: Eulacestoma nigropectus (assembly GCA_013397775.1). Classification (NCBI taxonomy): domain Eukaryota; kingdom Metazoa; phylum Chordata; class Aves; order Passeriformes; genus Eulacestoma; species Eulacestoma nigropectus. The sequence continues at coordinate 64,255 of VZTE01002323.1, forward strand.
CTGAGGGGGAGACACAAAAAGGTTTTTGGGATCTTTTGTCCTCCCAGCAAGGAGAACTACAGCTTCTGGTTTTTCAGATCCCCAAGCACAAGTGCTGATCAGTGACAAAGTCACTTCCAAATATTAATTAAAGGAAGCAAGGAGACAGCGCTGTGGCTCTCTGCACTCTTGCATAGGTCAATACAGCTAAGGATGGGACTGCAGGCTCTACTTTTCTATATGCCATTCCCTTCAGTTTCCTTTGGGAGTTCTGAATTATTAAAGCTAGGATAGTATTTGTATAAAGTAGCTCGTATCTGTCAAAACCTCTGAGTGTTCAACAACAAAAGGATGGGAGGGAGTAGAACTCCTTCAGAGAAACACACCAACAAAGAGCTTTTCAGAATATTCAGAATATGGTGCTGGCTTCTTTCTGTAGTGCTTCTATTATTTTTAACTAGATCTTTCCACAGTCATGATAGAGAGATCTTACTGAAGCTCACGTTAAAATGCAGAAGTAAAATAGGAGGGAAAATATACTGGGTTTGTGAGATAGTATTTGTCAATACCATGAAAGGAGCGGAGAAATTTCAGAACTTGAATCTGAAGCTGTTCTTTCATTCACAGAGGGACAAAAATTATAAAAACTAACCAATCCATATAAAACTGGCCCATGAAAATATGACTTTAATTATGCTTATAATTCTCACAGAATACCAATTAATCCTTGTTGTTAATTAATTGTCACAGAATAGATTACTTATATGGCCAAGATGAAAGCCTTCTGCCAACAAAGAATGAGATACTCTTAAAGGTATATTAAAATGGTTTTTTCTACATATTTTATTACAGAATTTTATAGCCCACTTTAAGCAACTCCACACAAATTGGTACACTACCATTTATTTATTTAGCTCACATTTCACAAAGTTAGTACAGAGGATGTCCAAGAGCTTATCAGGTAGTTACCTGTTCTTGTTGAATAAAAGCAAAAAAAGTAAAATCCTGCAATTGATATCAGCTGAGTGAAACAAACTTAACAAAATGCACAGCAGTATTATGATTGCCAGTCTGACTGTTATCCATTCACACTGAGGATTTCCAGATGAGACTATGCTTAGTTTCAGTTCCTTTCACTATATGTCATAATTTCTATTTTCACCACATATTTTTAAGTGTACTTATTCACACCTCATGATGACAGTTTCTGCTGAGAGTGTTTAAGAATGAGAGAAATGCACTTGCAATGTGTAAGAGATGGGACAGATGGATTTCCTTCATTTTCCTCTATGTCTAGCTTTCAATAACACTACATCTAAAGCTAATAGCACCCTCAATTATGTCAGTCTGACTGCAGTTGTAGAAATAACCCTCATGGGGATGCAGTTAAGCCAAAAATGTTTACACCAGTATAAGCAGCAGTACAATTTATGCCTAAAATAGTAAGAACACTCTGAAAAAACACAGTATCCTAGGAAGTTTAAAAAATATGTATATTGATATGTGACCACATTCATGAACTCCTGTATGTCTGGTTGGATATACTCATGTAAAAAGTATGGTCTAGGCTACCATAAAGCCAAATTACATGTCTGCCCTAACATCACTGCAGTGCCCAACCCACATGGATCCAAATGAAGATTAAGTATTTCAAAGCTCATAATAGCTTACCATAGCTTGACACTACTAAGAACACTGTTATGTCACTGCAGCTCTTTATAAACTTAAAATTCATGCAAACTACAAAGAGAAATATGAACAAGTGATGAGTATTCACTTTCTAACAAATAAAAAGTAAATTTTAATGTAAATTTAATAAACTTACCATGGACTATTCTCCAGATAACTAAGGGTCACAGAGGTTTCTCATCTAGAGGACACAGGCTATTCTCAGCAGAAATATAATATTACATATAGATGAAAGCATACAAAATACTTAGGTCTTAGTTTGTTCTGAAAAAACATGCCTGCAAAAGGTGCTGTCTCCATGACTCCTCCTTGAAAAGCTTTTCAAAATTTTTTTATATAGCTTCTCCTTCTTCTCCACACAGTAAATGATCACTGTACTCCCTTAAACCTTCCTATGACATCAGTTTAACAATTCCTTCTCCTGCTATTTTCCAGCTGCCCCTCTTGCTTAACCATCCTAATTCAGTGGGAGTGATTAGCATTAGCATTTTAGAAAATCTTGCTGCATAATCAGCACTCAGCAGCCTACCTCATGAACCAACACTATTAAACCTTGTCCTACAACAGAACCATTTAGTTCCTGAGCACTACTCCTTATTCATGCATTGCAGCTCAACAGGACTGCTGGCAGCTATAGGGAATACTTAGTCATCAGATCTCAGAGGAGTTTTGGAAACGTGTTTGCCAACAGGTGAAACTAAGCATGGTCCATATACACCCGAAATACTTGAAGATCCTTAAGAAGAGAATGCCTTTAAAACTTGAAAAGATTTTCTGGTGGTTTCAGCTGGGGTAGAGTTAATTTTCTTCATAGTGGCTAGTACAGGGCTGTGTTTTGGATTTGTGCTGAACACAGGGTTGTTAATATAGAGATATTTTTATTATTGCTGAGCAGGGCTTGTACAGAGTCAAGGCCTTTTCTGCTTTTCATGTTGCCACACTGGGGAGGGGGCTGGGAGTGCTTAGGAGGTTGGGAGGAGACACAGATGGGACAGATGATCTCAACTGACCAAAGGGATATTCCAGGCCATATGGCATCATGCTCAGTATATAAAGTGCGGGAAGAAGGAGGGGATACTTGGAGTGACATCATGTGTCTTCCCGAGTCACCTACATGTGATGGGGCCCTGCTCTCCTGGGGATGGCTGAACAGCTGCCTGCCCATGGGAAGTGGTGAATGAATTGCTTGTTTTGCTTTGCTTGTGTGCATGGCTTCTGCTTTTCCTATTAAACTTTATCTCAACCCCTGAGTTTTATGCTTTTACTCTGCCAATTCTCTCCCCAGTCCTGCTGCTGGAGAAGCAACTGAGTGGCTGCATGGGGCTTGGCTGCTGACTAGGTTTAAACCACCACAGATTTTAATCTCAAATTTCAAATCAATCTCCTAGACATGAATCAAAAATCATGCCATTGCACAAGAACTGACACTTTCAAAGGAACATCTGACCAGTCTGAAAGCTCACCATTAGCAAGTTATTGGCAACTCGTTGATAGGTTCAGTGCAGAGAAAGGGTGAAGGGTGCTCTGACACATTACATTATGGTCTCCTGAGGCTTGTCTCTCTCCAATTTAGCTTCTGCTCACATTCCCTTTTAAAGAGTGAATGCTTTTCTTTAACACTTTACACTGCCAGTCACCTAGCAATCATTTGTCACTGACAGGTCTTAGGTCTTCTTTCTCATTCCCTCTATTGCCTCCTGGGAAGGCTCCTGAAGAGATTATGGGCTGCACTGAGCAACAGCAATCCTGTGTCCAAGAGAGTTCAGCGAGAAAGTCATAGGAAAGAAGATGGGCCAAACACAAGCAGTGAAAAACCTAAGCTGGAGACTGCAAGCTGATGCCAAGTCTGAGAACACTTCCCATATTTCAATAAATCCTGTGCAAATTGCCTGCAAATTCTGTGCTAACCTGCCCTACCTGTCTCACTCGTTTTGAAAGCTGTTTCACAACATAACGATGTACCACATGACTGGAAATGCTGTCTCAAATGCCTGTATAATACTGAATGAAACTAAGCATCAGGAAAGCTAATTTCCTTCAGAATAAATACAGAAACATTTCATGTTGTGGATCATGTAGAAAGTCTTAGCAAATTAATGCAATCTTAACTTTCATAATATATCCTTGTCAGACAGGACTGAGAAGCTTTTCAGTTATCCTTATCACATATCAGCAATAACCAACACCAGATGAAAGTTTCCAATTAAAAAAAAAGAAAATCACAATAGAAGCTTATAAATAATGAATGAGCAAAACCTTTTTCATGAATCTCATCCACTTGCAGGCAACCATTTCTTTGTTTAAAGACAAAAATGCTTAGATTAAGAATCACAGTTCAAATAAGGAAGAAAATGTCAGGTCAGATAGAAGATTATTCTTCAGCAGAAGCCGCCAGAAAAGAAAGGATCAAGGAAGAAAAATTGTTACCTTCGCAAAGATTTGAATTGCAACAGTTTTTACCCTTGTAATTAGAGTTTGAAAATTTGTTTTGCCCTAAGAAATACTACCTTCATTTTTAACTGCTGCATAGCTATTTCTTTCATTTAAAGTCTTATGTGTTTTATTTATGAAATCCTGGATTTCGCTGCTTTGGAAACATATATACACAGCATACAGAAAAACTGGAGTTATGAAAGCAGTATATATAGCAAGTGATAATTAATCCTCATAGTCAGTTCTCTGGCTGTAAATCTTTCAGTCATCCATAAAGCAAAGCAGGCAGAAAGGTCAAACCAGACAAAGGCCAAACAGGGTATCCTTAGAGTCAGGATAAAAGCTAGGGAGTCTTAACCCTGGGAGTATTTCACTACATTAGTAAGGGTATGTAGCCAAAAGGACACAGCAAGCAAGTAAGCAAGTAGCACATAAAGTATCTTTGAGTAACCTGAACTCATAAGAGAATCTAGTAATTTTGTAGCCCAAGAAGATTTTTCTATAAAAATTTCAAGAATTTGAATGTTTACGAGCTTACAAAAATTATTTTTACTGATCCTTTAAAGCTTTGTTTTCACCTTATTTATTATACTTCTGTCTCTTATTTGGTTTGTTAAACTGACTTCTAGCTCTACACAGAAATTTAGTAATATAGTTCATATGGATTTAACACCTAAATATATTAGGTATTTATATATTATGTATCAAAGAGCTATATGATAAAATAAAAAAATAAAGACTGTGTTTAAAACAATTATTTCTTAAAATGTGAGTTGTTAATACCATCATTATAGCTTTCATTCGGGAAACTTAGAAAGGTGTAAACAAATATAAAGAAATGAAGGCAGATCATCCATGAAGCATAACAATGGTTGTGATAAAGCAAGTGAGCAAAGCTTACATTAATTCTTCTGAACAGAAGTTCCTGTTTCTTAGGATGCTTAATAAAATCCTTGATAGTTTGTAATGAGGTTGTACATGAGATCACACTTTTTCTGGATTTAATAATTGTAGCATAAAATCTTGACTGATACCAAACTGTATAACCTGAAATGTATGTCAGTAATTTGAACCAACTCTAGTAAGTAAGTTAAAAGACAAAAATATATATTTAGTGGGTATGGTATGATTTTATTCTAGGATACAAGCAATAACTGCAACATCTTAGTCTAACTAAGGGTTCTTCTGTTCTACTGTTCATTGTCTTTTATGATTTGATTAACTTTTCAGAGAATGCAAATCCTCATCATTCGGGGAGATTTTTTGCCAAAATAAATTATTCTTTAAAGTCGAATGGTGTAATTATACATATGTTCTTTAATATTCATATCTAAATGTAACATGGTTTACAAATATTGGTATTTATACCATCTATCTCTGGGGGTCACCTCTTTCTGGCAGAGTCCAAACCCAGCAGGCTTTTCTCGACTCAGAATTTACAGTGGGAAATAACACTGTACATGTAAAACTACAGGCAGCAATCATGAGAAGATATTTTCTCAATTACTAAATGATAACTCAATTTCATTACTTGTTGTGTCGTACACTAGTCCATTTTCTACCGTTGGTGTGTGAGGGAATCAGCCTGTGCAGGCTTGGGCTGACTTCCCAGGAGAACTCCCAGGAGCTTCCCAGGTTGGAAAGGCCATCCAGGCAGAGACAGGTTTGGACATGGATGCCACTGATCTGCAGAGAATCCCCCTGGCAGCAGCCCAGGGCCCGGCAGCAGCTCCATCTGTCAGTCTCTCTCTGGGAGAGGGACCATTGAAGGCAGGACTGTGCAGGGGGTGGAGGTGCCAGTGAGAGGGGCAGTGGCCACGTTCTCTTGCCTCTTGAACTTGATTTCAGAGCACTGAAATGTCAGAGACCGTGAGGCACAATCCAAGATACACCATGACACTGAACTCATTCAAAGGTAAGGGACAGCAAACCACAGGATTGCAATGTACTCATTTCAAAAAATCTATGGTGTTTCCAAAGAAAGCCGAGATGACAGAGCATAAGTGTATCCACATCTTTTATCCAAGGGGAATAAAGGCAATTATTGTCTCCCTGGAGTCCTGGAAACTCAGTCTGAACAGGCACAGTGTGCACTCTCAGGAGAGTCTGGCGAAAGAAAGATTTGAATCCTTATCAAATTATTAGACTGTAATTTTTTTTTAGTTAAGCCAAAAGTTACTCATGGACTTAAGTCAAATCCACCAAGCAGTGTCATTTAGGGAAGAAAAACTGAGAATAGCAGTGCTGTCAGTCTTTTCTGTAGTACCAGGGTAAAGTACACACACAGCTGAAAAATGCAAGACACCCAAGACAGTGGTCTAATCCTAGTTTCCACCTGCTAGCTCAGCATTTAAGCTTTCCATGCAAACATGACAGATGATGTGATACAGGATATCCTGACAGGAAAGACAGGGTCCCCAGGGACCTGGATGACCCTGACTCCAGCCCAGCTACACACTCTAATTGAATGAGAGAGAAGATCAAGGTGACCTTTTCCTCCTCTGGTATGCTTAATATTCTAGCATTTCATTTGATTTTCTTGTGCATGCCCAAAAGAAATGTTCTACTACAACTACCTCAACCCATTACTTATGCAACTGAAATTCTAAATTCAATGTGAAATATCAATTATTTTTTTCAGTGGACAAAACAAACTAAAAAAACCCACATCAGTTACTTAGCCTGACGTGGTTACCTTTTCCCAGAGAGGCTTTTCTTTTCAGTGTGGTGATGCACAGCACAACAGTCTGACAGCAGCCCTGGCCTGTGGACAGCTTCAGCTGACCTGCACACGGCTGCTAAGTCTGTGCCACCGTGTTTTCGGTGGCTGATCAGATGTACAGGATGAGCTGCATGGTGCAGTTCTCCTTTTGAAGGCTGGTTAGCCCTTACTAATTTAAATGATAACCAAGCTTAAGTGCACAACATGACAGAAATGAGAATGTCTCCCAGCACAGAAGATGTGTGCTTGACCAAAGGATCATGCCAGCAATCACGCCTCCCAGCAAGGTTGTCTTCCCTCCACTTGGCAGAGCATGCCTGCTTTCTGCTGATTTCACGCCACGCAGGGAAGAAACATAAACTCTATTATGGCACATTTGGATGCATACTTATGATTGCATGACTAGGGCCTTCCCTCACCTTCTGTCAGGGCTGTGTTCCCCCTCCCCTGGCAGAGGAAGGCTCAGCACACACTGAGCAGCCTCCCAGCCGGCTGTGCCTGCTCTGCTCCAGCTGAGGGGCCCTAAACCAAGATTCTCTTGCTTCTTCCTTACGTACTGCATCCTTAAACTTTTACAGAGTTAAGAGGGTGTTATTTAAAGGTTGTATTTTCACAGTTACCAAGCCTGAAATGGGAGGAGAGCAGCAACTGCTGTGCATATTATGTGTGCTACATCTGAACTACTCATTATGTCCTTGAATAACCACTCTTGCCATTATACCAGGTGGCCTGTGAAAACACTGTAGCTCATGAGCATTCTTCATGATTCAGGGTCAAACCCAAAGGCAGAATTCCCACTGCCTTCATCCTAAGATACAAAATAAGAGAGTTGAGGCAGTGCTGAACACATTCATACAATGCTGCAAACTCTATGCTCTTTCCTGTCTCATGATTTTTACAGTAGCTGCCCCAAAGTTTTTTCCTGTACAAGAAACGCAATTTTGAGTCGTTCAGGCTGGTTTATTCCAAATACTTTATTCAGGAAGCGTAGGGGAATAATTTAGAAAAAGCTTTAGAGCAACAAAAAGCCCACTTGTGCTGTAACCTGCAACTGCAAGCAAACCCTTACTGAGATACAGAGGAGACTACAAAGGCCCTCAAGTAGTGATAACCCCCTAGATCACTGTTTCAGTTTCTGCTGCTGAGATGAACAAGAGTTGTCAGTCAAAGAGCCATCGAAAGCCAGAGACTTTGAGACTTTCCAGCTCTAGCCTTCCCCTGACAATCAGCTCCCCATGCAGAAGTCACACGGGATCACAGGCTGGATTTCCCTGTCCTCAGGGAGGTAGGCTCCGCTCCCATCAGGGACGGGCTTCTCACTGCTACAATTAGGGACTGTACACTAGAGAGTGAGAGAACGAGAAGTATTACACAACGCAAGGATGCTCATCTAACCCAAGAACTGCCTGACGCCTAGAGTGAGAAAAGTGTGTGCCTGACTGCAAATTTCAGTGTTTCAGAGTCATAGGAAGGGGCCTTAAAGATCATCTAGTTCCAACCCCCCTGACATGGGCAGTGATGCATTTTACAAATAGTAGAGGCTGCTGGGAAATTCCTCTTCAAAATCTGTATTTCTTGTCTGTCTTTTTGACCCCCATGAGGCCACCTGAGAAGTTTGGAAAGTTTGGGTGACTCGCCAGGCGGAGGGATGCTGTGAGGCTGTAAATATGTATGAGAGACCCAGAGCCTGGGGCACTGGCTGAGGGGTGCAGGTGGTGAGGCTGTTAAAGCCCCATGACCTCAAGCACAGGAAGAGGAGGAAAAATGACCATGCCCCACTCAGTTCTCACAGGCTTTAAGAGACAGATCCAGGAGATGGAACCCCTCACAAGAGGCTGCTGTCTACAAAAGAAGTGGTGGGGTTTCAAACACCAGCATTTGAAATGTTTTGTGTAGCAGCCCAGCCAAAAAAGACCCCTACAAGGATATTTCTCACTTTATAAATTTCCATTTGATGTCTTTTTTTTTAAATGTAAGTATATGTGAATTGTACATCATTATGAGACCAAAGCACAAGATGATGGCCAATTCAGAATTTAGCCCGCCTTGATCCAGGCTTTTCATGTTGATAGAGTTGTTCGACTTCCTCCAGAGGCTACAAGTACATTTTAGTAGGATGAAATCTAGTCTTGAATTTTAAAATTTATTACTACTACTATTTCATTATTTTTCATTTTAAAATCTAATGACATTAAAACTTACAGAGGAAAAAAAAAAAACCCCAAAATAATAATCTTTGCAAAAGAAAACTCATTAATAAAACTGTTTTGGTTTGGTCAGATACGGGTTCTTTTACCTGTAAGCTGATCCTGTATTCAAGAGAAAAGAAACATACTCCAACTGGAACTGGTTGAAAGTCAAAGTTCCAGAGAAATAACTCCTTTTTCCTGCTGCTTCAGTAAACCTTCCCTTGCTTTAACCTGTTTTGAGTAATCTCTTTGTACTAATCCACTGGAAAAAAAAATAAAAAAAGGATGAAAAAGGTCCAACAGTGCTTTCCTTTTAGCACTAATTAGGAGCAATGTGTTTTACTGAGAGCAAAGAAACGGGTGTAGAAGACTGACTAAGATACAAAGAATAGTTTAAAAGTGAGACTCATTGATTTTATCTTTAAGGATTGCTTCAAAATTTTTCCTAAAATATGGTATACGTCATTGTTGCGCTGTTTCATTTTAAATTCTGATTTATTTTTTCTTCTATTCCTTCATCTAGAGTTTGAATAGCTATAGGAAGCAAACTAACATTAAGAGGAAAACCTCCCATGGAAAGCTAGAGCCATTAATTTATAATTAATCTAAATAATAAAGGATTTAATAATTAATATAGAGCAGTTATATAAGACACCTGACAGACAGCTCTGGAATAAAGTTGTGTGGCAAAGCACAGCCAGAGCACACAAGCATTTATGCATAAGCAGAGCACTGTATTTGTGCATAGCATTAAATACACTCCTCTAAGAGTTTCCAGAATTAAAACTGATATTTTAGGTACTAAGAGAAAACAGTTTGACAAGACACTCCTAGTTTGAGAGAATCTATTCTGCCCAGAAAATTGATAGCATACAGCAACACTGTTTTGTTAAGACAGGATTTATGCCTATAGGAGTGAAATATAATGTAAGGCAAAAATCCTTGAAAAGTTGACTGAAACTAGAAAACCAGAAATATGCATTTTTTCTTATGTATGACTGTTGCAGTATGAGCCTGAAGAATGGTAGAAATTTTTTTATTGCTTGGGCATAAAATACTAGATTAAATAACCTCCATAAGATGCACAAAAATTCTGGAAAGCCGCTGTATAAAAGTGATGTAATTGATTTTTCATTACAAATTAAAACTCAAAAAATTGCAGGGCTTTAAGTGAGAGGGATATGTATCTAACTGTTCTAACATAAATTTTTGCTTTTTGCCTGAGACAATGTTACAGTTTTAGGTGTGTGGTAAGTGAAGAAAGCTGAAGCTTGTTTGGAGTATGAGAGTAAGCAGAAATTTGGAAGCAGGTAATGATAAAAACACTTTAAAAATACTTTAAAAAGCTTTTCCCTGAAACTGATAGCAAAGTATTACTATAAGCTACGTAGAAAAGTCAGTTGTCTCATTAACTTTATTTCTGACGAGACTGAAAGTCAAAACGACAGTGATTAAACTGTGAGAAGGGGTTTCAAATCTTACCTGGAGTGAGTACACATCTCATTGGGTATGCATCTGAGTAACTGCTACTAATCCCTTGATATTTACAGCATTTGATGGAAATTTAAGTCATAGAATGTTTCCAGAAGGAAAAAAAAAAAAGATTGGAACAGAATGATAATCTATGTCACATGTTTTATATAGTTAGAGATACATACTTGACCATAAATCTTTAACTACCCAAATTTTAAGAATCTCAGCACAAAACTGTATTAACAAAGTACTTAAACTTAGGCACAAGTTTTGTCTCTTCAATGTCTTATAAACAATTCCTTCTTCTGCAATAACATGTACAGATTCATGGGAGCTTTCAATGTGAGTCAAGTGCTCTTACTGCTTTTTCAGTAAAAGATGTAAAAATGTTCTCTTGCTTCCCTGTGTTTTGGGTAGGTACAGAAAAATCTAGCACAAATTTCTTGTTTCTAAATTTAAGTAACTTCGACTTAAACAAGAACAGTGTAAGACAATAAAGGTCAAAACTCATGAGCAAGCAGCAGCCACAAACACATGAAACACAACCTAGAGAAGAAACTACACTTCTTGTATGAGACCAGTCCCTGGATCTTCACTCACGTATTTGGAAATCTGGGACCCTCAAATTCCAGCTATAGTTTTTTCCTTATTCCTGATGCCCTCCTCACCTCAAGGGTCTTACTATCTGACTTTCTAGGAGGAACAGAGGTGTCCTGGCCATGGTCCTGATACCAGTACTAGGAAAAAGAAGAGACAACAGGGAGGCCAGGATTTATGACACATATTGCAGAACTCTTGCTAAGGTTTGCCTTGGGTTCAAGCCCATCCTGCTTAAATCACTTTTTCAGTTAACCAGATCATGTTCCTCCTCATTGCAATAGTACCATGAGTGAACATGGGGGAAAACACAGCTGCTGAACAGAACAGTGCTTGTGTTGCATCCTCCTCTGCACTGGCCTAGCTGCAGGAGGAGTTGCTGGCTCCTTTTCAATCACACCATTGATAGGGAGAGCACTGCTGTTTGGCAGCACCTCTGTTTTCCATGTGCAGCACCAACTTGCTTTGCCTTTGCCCTGCTGAATTATTTCTGGCACGTACCAGTGGATATATTCCTAGAAATGGAAGTTTCTTAGTTAAATGAAAAATATTCTATAACTTATGTATCCTATTCATTGACTGTTTCTGCAGATACTTTTCAACTCTGAGCTGTAAAGGATAGGATTATTACAATTCATAAGGAAATCAATTCTCACTTCTGCAACTGGTATTGAGACCATGTCAACCTGCTGTATCACTTGGGTTGTTTCATCCCTGTGCAGAATGCCCCCAGGCATTCTGGCAGATTTTGAAGCTGCTGTTTTATTCAAGGGTAGCACGTCATGGGTTTTCTGGTATTTCTTGTTTGTGCATGTGGGAGGGACAGTGGAGCTACCATGAAAACTTCATGGACTCTTCTGGACTAGCCATTAATGACACAATCCTTTCCTGTTCTGAAAATACTGAATCCTTTCACAGCTTTGACACATGCCCCACCCCACTCTCTTCAACATACCAAAAATACTTTGCAAGACCAGGAGAACTGACAAGAGAGACCAGAAAGCAGGCTGACACAAGTACAGCTGTAGGATACACACAGCTCAGTGGTCAGGTCAGGCAACCATGCTGAGCCTGGTGAACAGTGGCAAAGGTGGTAGGAGGCACAGAGAAATGATGAGAGGACACAGACACAGCCTCGCCACGCTTCACTGCCAAAAGTTATAGCATGTAATCCCGGAGAGACCAGAGCTCTGAGAGACAACCATGTATATCCTCAGTACTTGCATACCTCCAAAAGAAATATAACATACAGGCATTTTTACCTGTTGTTAAGTCCTTAATCTCATATCTAAGTTTCTCAAAACTGAACAACTGTTTGGGGCATTTCTCTACCATTTTGAAGTTTTTCAGAAAGGGTCCAGAGAGAGAGGTACAGGTATCATTCAGCTAGGTCCAGTTCAAAAGCAGTGATTCACCAACAGAACAGTGTAACTACATGGTTTGAGACTTTTGTTTATAAAACCGTCCTTCTGAATTTCCTGATTTTGCCTATGAAAATGAAGTAATGAGCAAACAGAAAATATAAACTGACACTGCATTTTTGATAATGTATAAAATCTTTTTTTTTTTTTTTTAACTTGGGGCATGATGTTCTCAGACGTACTGTTTTGATTTCCTTCAGTGGGACTTTTCATATCTTAGGCGAGTTTTACAGGACATGCGGTAAAACCTCTGTGGATGAAAGATAATCGCATTAAATTGAAAACAAAAGCTAAATCTGTCATGATCTAGCTTGTGCATTGTCTGTTTCCTTCAATAGCTGACACTGGTTTTGTGAAAACCCACTCACTGACTTTAGTAAGAGAAATTGGGTAAATCTGTTTTGAAGAGGTTAAATTTCCTGCTCCTATTTTCTTAATAAAAGCCTCCTTTACACCCCATACAAACCTTTCATTGAGCTTAAACATAAAATTACCTGCTCTCTGATACCCAGTAATATGCTTCTAAATCATCTAATTCCCATCCACTTGAAAATAAAAATTATTCTATGCCTTGACCTAGCCTAGAGTGTAATTTAACAATCAAGAAAGCACTATACACATAATTTGGAGTGGTGAAAAACCATCTGAATTTCTCTGCTTCTTGCATGAGACATTTTCTTAGAGGAACCTGTGTATGACTAATTTAGTTCTACATCAGAAAGAAAACAAGCCCCTTGAAAATAAAGTTGAATGGAATTATCACAACAAATTTTGCAAGAGCATCCCAGATAAGATGATATTTTTCTAAAATTATATTACTATAGCTTTTATAGCAATCATACATAAAAGCAAGTTTTAAAGCCATTTGGACTGTGTCCAAATTAAATTACGATTTTTGTCAGTATTTAATTTTTGGTAGAAAAAATAATGAATTAATGAAATCAACTTATAGGTTTCAATACTGCATAAATTATTTTTTCTTACTACGAATAAATTTATCTTACAACTTCATTTGATTGTCAAGCAAAACCAACAAATTCAAAATATAACTTTTGAAATATTTAATCTCTTTCCTAGATGTTAAACAAGATTACTACATACAGCAAAAATTCAGTAAATGTTAATACATTTTTTTTAGAAGAGGCACATAAAATTATATACCTATAACTAAACACAGAATTTGGTTTGGGTTTTTTTTTTGTTTGGTTGGTCTGTTTCTGTAAAGCTGTTATTGTCAAAATATTCTGTGTCGGTAACAAATCTGATAAGAGGGAGAGACACAGGAATCTCTGCCAGATACCAAACTGGCTTGCTGCTCTGAACAGGCACAAGGGGACACAGTCAGCCACAGCTTTCCTCCAAATCTAAGACAACAAGCAATTAGTGAGGTGCCTCAGGGAGCCCACAAAGTCTCCACAACCCAGGTATGACACTAACAATTTCTGTGCTTCTAAAATTCACTCCAAAACTGAACCCATCAGCCTGAGGTGATGCATCCCACAAGACGGCTCACGAAAGCTTTCTGCTGAAGACATAAGGCACCACACACAAGAAGGGCACCTTTCCACAGGCTGTTCGGTCACCAACTCAGCTACCTTGGTTCAGCCATCCGAGCTTTGGCATCATAAACACACAAGTTATAAGAACTTTTTCTATTAACAAAACTAATTTGCCCAATTTTTTAAAGCAAATTGTTATTCCCAACCAGCCTTAAAGTCAGCCTAATGGGTGAAAAATGTGAATAAATATTTCCATTCACAGTTCACCATACAGAGGGTAAGAAGTGCAAAAGTTGGCAACCTCACTGAAAGCTTCATGGTTTCTGGATGGTGTACTGTTGGGCATTCACCATGATTGGCATGTACAAGAAAACTTATGCACCAAGACAATATGAGTTAGGATGGTAAAGTCTCCTTTTTTTCCCTTGTCCTACTACAATAAGCCATTCAGTGTGATATACCCACCAATTCTAGGAACTCAGGAAGTAGTCTTCAAATTTGCTGTGTTGTCCAAAGTATTGTGCTGGGGAGGAATCTTAAATGAATTTAACTTCAATTTGCATTACTAAAAAATACAGTCTGGGCTTTCTCAGCAAGGATTCTCATATTTAGAGATTTAATTTTGTTTGATTTATTCTTCAGCATCACCAAATTACTTTTCTGAGACCTCAAGCCAGTAAATAACAAGTGTCTGAACTTGGTTATTTAAACTTTATTATACAGGAAGTGACTGAAGATTTTAACCCTACAGAAGAGGCAACTGGATTGTGCTTGATTTAACTTATTATTATTGCTGTAGTTAACTCCTTCCTTTTATAGCCACTACACTGTTTATCATTAGAGGATAATTTGGGGGGATTCCTCTGTCTAAACTTCGATGGGTATGGTGTAGACTTCTATATCACAGCTACCTTGTCCAGGGTCCCTGCCAAGAAGTTGAGGAAAACAGGCACTTCTTACAGAGCATGATTTGCTTGATTTCCCATAGACACATAAGCAAAGTATAAGATTTAGATTCATTGTGGAATGGCCTGCATCTTTCTTTAAGGTGGTTCAAGACAACTTGCCTAGATGCAAATATCTGGGTAAGTTGTTTGAATTTTCATGGATATCACACATGACACAGATTTCATCTCCTGAGATGATCACCTTACAAAAGAAAGGTGAAGGAAAACAAACACAGAACTAATAAATGATTCCCTTCCTACACAATGATTCATCGCACATAGTAGCATAGCTTTGAAAAGAGTTGAAGGACAAATGTTTGGAAGAAAGGTTTTCAAAAAAGGCCACTAAAGAAAACAATACCTGCTCACAAAAAATAATCCTGCTGTCACTTACACCTGTACAAATAGAGTGCAGCACACAGGCAACAAAAACTGAGCTCAGCCAAAGATGACTCCTGTTGCACTGATATATTTGGGTTTAAGATTTTTCTTGAAGTTTCCTACCATTTAACTAGTTTAAGCTAATTGTTTATCTTTTCCTGTTCCTCTTTAAATATAAGTTAAGGAATTTCCATTTCTGTTTCCACTTGTGTTGGCCAGGAGATTCAATGACCTAGGCACCAAGATCAAAACCAAATATGGGCATAATTAACAGTGCAAATATATTCTAGATCTGACACAATACTTTTTTGTGACAAGAAAGAGGAATTTCTGCTAACCCCACTTAGCCTCCTAGGTCAGTCACAGGAACATTCCTCTGAGATACATTAAATAAGAGTTTAAGTTCCCTCTCAGAAAAATCTGGATGAGGGATCCAAACTCAGCTCTCCCCAGTTTAGATTAATTACCTGGCTCCTGGACTGTCATTTTACTCTTTCTTTGTGGTTATTTAGTTATTTATACATAGCAAAAAAGAATAAGCATGAAAGACTTAGAAATTCAGTCCAGATACATCTCAGGAGCAGTTCAGTAACTTCAGAATAAAGGAGGTTTTGATGCAAATTCCTGCTCCACATCAAGCAGAGGATGGAACTACATCTGAATTATGCACTTTCTGTGTGGGCGGTCTGTCTGCTACGCACAGGGACATCCTGAGCAACGCTGCACCTTGTAAGAAAACAATTTGTCCTGAGGTACTAGGGCTTAGATGTGGCTTAGATGTGCCACATTTTAGTCTAAGTCCAGAGCAGACAAATGCTGGTGTAAATATGGGCATGCAGGGAGTTAAAGATCAAGCAAACATCTGAGGAACAGCTTGAGGACCTACATTCTTACCATTTAATTGGTAAACTAACTATTATAGTTTTCAATTAAATCCATAATATTCAGTTATCAAATAAAACAAATATATTATTCAAATTTGGAAGTTCATTTTCACCTGGCAAGCACAGTCAATTTGTACATGTCAAAACCAAAAAAAAAAAAAAAAACAAACAAAAAACCCCATTCAAAATGACACATGATTAACTATATAGACACTTTGGCAAGAACAAAATTCTGTGTACACCTTTTTCATTTGTACTCCTTGGAGAAAGCATTGCAACAGACTCTCATATGCCCGGTATAACTTCATTTCTTGAAGGAAATTGTTTTGTATTTCATGTGTCTCAAGAACATAATTTCTATATTTATTTAATATTAACATTGGTTCAGATTATATACTGTAAGATCAAAGTAGGCCATGAGTCAATACCTTAAAAATTTAAAAGCTGCTACAGTCACAGATGAATATTTAATCCATGTGCAAAGCGAGGTGTCATGCGTTGTCTGTTGCATTACAGGTTTGACTGTGTGAGATGCTGAAAGTCCTGAATGCCCAATCAATTTAACATTTCAAGATGGATTCAGAACTTTGCTGTATCAGGCTCAGAGTTTAAAATGGTGCAACTACACTGTCTCCATAAAGCACTGCTTAATTACAGCACAGACACAGCAGTAATTCATCATACCGTAAGTATTGCTGATTAAAACCTGTAAGCTGGTTTTAAAACCTCGCGCACTCATTACAATCAGCAGTAGGGAACGATTCCTAAAGGCTTGACCCATTTCCAATGTAATTTGACCCAATTCAGTGTGATGCAGCTTCATTTATATTTTATCTGTTGATTGGGTTTTACCCATCTAACAGATCAGCTATCGATTTTTATGTAACAGCACAATTTATAGAACCATTCCAGATGAAAAAGAGAAACAGCAATTGTTCAATTTTGTTTGTCCTTGGTCGCTCCATCAGGATTAATTATCCACCATCATCTAGCTAGCTTGTTTTGAAAAATGAAATGTGAATGGCATAACTGTCCTGGCAGCTTCTTCTGCTACTTGACCATTACATAGCCACCTATGATTTGGCCAACATGCAATCTAAATATTCCCCTAAGTCCTTCTCTACCTTCATAATTATGGACCACCGGCAAAAATCCCATCATTGAGAATTGCTGCTAAATTGTAGTATAGGTATGGAAACCTATCATGTGTACAAGCCAGGAAGCTTTCCTGCTGCTTCACACCTTTACAAGGCACCCACATCTTTTAGTTTGGGAAATCTGCAGCAATTTCTTGAACAGCAACTCACAAATCTCAGATGAGGACAATTCCCAGAAAACTCATACCATCTGAGAAAAGGGAATACACAGGAGGATATTCTAGTCAAAGTGCAACGGAGTTTACTACTATTCCAGGGACTGACTGCTACTGGTCCTCTACAAAGTGTGGAAAATACACACATGGTGGTAACCCAGGATGTTATATGATGCTTATGTTGAATCTGCGATAACAGTATATGCACATCACTTTTTAACAAATTAAAATTTTAAATATTTATTTTTAATTTACTATTTTTAATTTTAATACATTAGAAATTTAACCAGTTGTAAAATTCCTAGCATTTTTACCACAGGAAGAATTAACCTAGTTTTCAAGGTCTAGTTTTTTAACAGTTCTCTGCTCTGGGAGGATACCAACAAAGATGAATAAAAAAAGATTGACAAAGGGAAAATTCAGAGAACCCTGAAGATTGTATTTCCTTTCTGTGCATCTTGGGCAGCCTTCCCATTTCTGTTTTAGTCAAGAAACTATTTGGAATGCTAAGTGGCAAACAATTTGACTGAATTAGAGTAACATTATGAAATATTTCAACTCAGTGTTTCCATCTCCATCCCAAGCAATGTAAAGCAAGGACAGAATTTCACTCTCTTAATGCAAAGCGACTAAAAGCCACTCTATGACCTAATCTCTCACTCAGTTAAAATCAGGTCTGTCAGCATAGACTATTCCAGTTTCCTTATCCAGACCTTGAATGAGTGTACCTCAGCTTCTTGCAACTTTTTCATTGCTAGAGATTTTCAACATTAGTAATTTTATACTTTAGAATCGAGGGAAAAACTATTTGTGAGCTTTCACCTATGATCCTGTAATTGCTGGCTTTTGAGTACTTGGTTTATGACATGCAAATGTAACATTTCACTCTCTTACTCTTTTCTCCTCACTTTTTGCTTGTTTTTAATGATAGTTGCAATGCCAAGATGAAAGCAAAGTAAACAAGAGGAATATATGTAGTCTTAAATAAAGCATAATATTTCATCCTAAATTTATCCAAAATGATGAGAATATGAATGCCACCTGGAATGAATGCCTCTTGAATGAGTGTAAATTACAGACAGTCATGAGATCAATTAATTATATTGCAATGAAGAATACTGATAAGCCACTTTTACACCTGTTCTTTTAGTCTACATATTAGTGAGCTGGTGAAAGCTCAAAGTAACAGATGCTGATAAGGCCTAGAAATCATCTCTTCTCCCCATCCTTTGCATCTGCAGCTTGTAGTTATCTGAAGTTCAGGAGAAGCACTGCTAAATCTGGGGTTCCGACAAGCATAATTTTAATGCATGTCAAGAGCCCACAGTCAGCATCAGCCCAAAGGCTTGAGTGCACCTTGCCCCCATTACCCATGCCTGGCCGTGGCTGTGCTGGTTGAGGCAAGGAGGCTGCTCGTAATGACAGAATCACAGAGTCATTTAGTTTGGAAAAGATCTCCAAGATCATGGAGTCCAACCTTTGACTGATCTCCACCTTGTCAACTTGACCACGGCACTAAGTGCCAGGTCCAGTAATTTCTTGAATTCCTCAAACCTGTCACGAACGAGGCAGTACACATTTCTGTAGGATCTGTTGCCCAGCACCAGGAGGTATGTATGCAGACTGTGAAGGCCTAAAGCTACTCTTCCAGTACATCTGTCCATGGCCCTGTGGGATAGGAAGTCCTGCCAGGAATGCTAGTTGGACTGCTTTGCATGGGCGCATCTTTAGGCAGAAAAAGAGCCTTTTCTTCCAAGCACTCTGCCCATGCAAGAGCAGCCAAGGTTTTGCTAAATGGGAGAGCTCCAGGCCAATTACTACAAATAAATTGAACCTGACAGATCATTTAAGATAAACTTTTATTCCTTTTAGGATCTCATACTAAGTAAATCTCCACATTAAATTTCACAAGGCAGAGCTGAGGAACTTTGCAATGCTCCTACCTAGACTGTTATTCTTATTTTCTTTTTCAGTAAAAGAGCAAGAAAACATTATCATTATTCTGGCCAGATCTCCTTTGTCAAACAAAACAAAGGCCTAAGGAAGGAAAAGCTTGGAAAAATGCTTACATGCTCAAATCTTCAGTTCTGAAACTGAGGGAGATGCACTTACCTGGTTACTACATCTTACAAAAGCTAGGTGTTGGCCTGGCTCCATTTGGGATGGGGCATGTCTAGGTTGAATTGGCTGCCAGCTAGCTTCACAGAATCACAGGATATTCTGAGGTGGAAGGGACTCACATGGATCATCAAGTCCACCTCTGAAGTGAATGGCCCTTATGGGGATCGAACTTACGTCCTTGGCATTACTAGCACCATGCTCTGACCAACCGAGCTAATCTTTGGGAAAATCCACTTTGGGTAGCATTTTCAAAATGCCTGAGCAACTTAGAAATTGAGACTTATAACTCAGTTGTCTTTCCCCCTAACGTTTTATCTTTTGTATTCCTTTCTGTTAGTCAGCCTCTTCCGTACAAATAGATAGATCATAGACGGCTAAAAAAAATAATTTTAACTTTCACTTAAAAAAGATAATTGAAACATGTATTAATAAGGGAAACGGAAGCACAAGTCCAACTCAAGCCCAGAGGAGGGATGAAATATTTAACTTACGCCATGGCCCATGGCATCAGTAGGGCGTTTCTTATCCAAAGGACACCTATCTACATACTTATGGCTTGCGAGCCCACAGTCTTTTCCAAAACTAATGCTTCTGTAAACCCCACTCACTCCAGAGTCAGCCCACAGTTGGAGTTATGTGCACCACTGATTTTAGCTAGCACAGTAAATCAGATGAGCTAAAGCTGCCCGAGTCTTTCAGGGATTAAAATAGTCCTAAAGTGCTGAAAAATGAACCAGTAACACACAGGCAATAATCTAGCATTTGGCTACAGGTTATCACTTAGGTTGTCAGCTGAATTTATCAAACCTGGATATGAGCAGTTAAAAAGCTTTTGATGATTTATAGCTTCTGTATACAACTGCAGCCTTAAATCCAACTTAACATTTTCTGGGTGTGAAAATTCACAAATGGTTTTTTAAAAATTCTGTTCTCTTCTCTGAATTCAACAAGCCCTTTGTGCATTTACTGACCTTTGGGATTCACACTTCAGAGACTTTTCAAAGTCCTTTCCTCTAGAGAGGGGAAGCACAGACTAAATACGTGAAATAAGTCCCTCATTTTTATCAGGCCGTCTGCCATTTACTAACACAGCACAAATGCAACATTCGTCTGCTGTCACATCAGACTGCCACAGCCATGCTCCAAATGTCACATTAGCAGAGTCAGGTTAAAATCACTTTGTGTTACAACACTTTCTGCACTGACCTTTTGAAGGGCCAGAATGAGAGGAAGGCTTAGCTCCCCTTTCTCTGTGCAGGGAGCCTCTCCTTATTTTCTCTCCTAAATGTGAGAAACACATGCTTCATATTCAAGGGGAAGTTGTCAGCTTTCATGAACATGCAACATTCCTGCAATCCACCGAGCTCTCCGTGGCTCCATCCTATAGCCTGTGTGGTACAAGCAGTATTCTAAAAGAGTAAAATTGACTGCTTGAGGATTAGGATCTCTGTGAATGTCAGACACCTGTTTCTTGAGGAGCACAGGGATCTGCTTCCCCTGATGTACTCAGCTTTCCATTTTGACACAGGTCAGGGCAGTATGTAGGACTATTTGCCTCACCAGGCTTATAAATAACCTGACCTTTTAAAATGGCCAGAACAGAGTATGTGTATTACTAATTTGGATCCTATAGCATACTTTTAAAAGAAGCAAGGATCCATCATGACTATATTAGAGATGGGAATATATCTTTCCTGGGGAAGAGCTATCCAGCCTGCTCAGTGCAAAAGCAGAAGGACTGGAACAGACTGGAACAGATTACCCAGGGAGATGGAGGAGTCACTGTCCCTGGAAGTGTTCAAGAAATGACTAGACCTGGCACTTAGTGCCAGGTTCACTTTGACAAGGTGGTGATTAGTCAAAGGTTGGACTTCATGATCTTGGAGGCTTTTTCCAAATTAAATGATTCTATGAGTTTAGAGAATACCCTTTCAGTGAGGTATTGCTCTTTTCCTCCTCCTTCAAACTAGTCCTTATTGGTAGATCCGAGATGATTTGCAGCTGCCAAGACTGACAGGGAGACTGTCCCCATGCTTCCCATGTCATGTGGGGCTTCTGAGCCCACCTAGTGAGTCCAGTCAAGTTCCAGAAGTAAATTGATTATTATACACAAGAGATTAACCAGTAAAGACTACACTCTGTCAAGGTCAAGCATGGCTTGGATAGCTCTGAACTGGATATGCAGAAAGCAGCTCAAGGAGGAAAAATGTGTCCATGGTATAAAGGTTAAACAAAAAGGGGAGGAATAAAGGGAGAACACAGTGAAGAATCAAACAGCTTTCTGTCAGTAGCTGGGAATCATATAAAATAGCACTTAGTTCTATGTACAAATGACAGTTCCCTGTATCTCTGCCTGACCCTGTTCCTTACACGAACAGTATTAATTCAATACATTTTTCATTCTGGCAGTAGTTTGAACTAAATCACTGCTAAATCATCTGTGGTGGAATCACTTTGTTGCAGGTAGATGTACTAGATCAATCTAATGGAATAATTTTCTTATGAGGAATTCATCCCTTGTCCTCTATAATCATTTAAGGAAAAAATTATACCTGCGCTCCAGTTGAAGATAACAAATATCAAGATGGATGGAACTTCAAACAGACATTTTTCTCAACAGTTCACACTCATGTTCTCCCTTTGGTTTCAATTTTTGAAATAGTCACTCAAGAGTAAGAAAAGTGTGACCCAGTCCTTTCATTCCAGGGGTAGGGATACATTAGGGCCCATAGTAAGCTTTTAAAAAATGTTTTGTCTAAGTCCAGAATGTCTGGGGTGTGGCTGTTGTGGGTTTTTTAGACTCCCAGGCTCTGTAAGAGAAAATTCTGAAAAATGTGCTTATTCTAAGACAAAATATCTGATTACAAAGTGTCTATACTGACTCTTGGAATAGAGAAATGGAAAACTATTTCCTGAACTGGCATTGCCACTCCATTTCTTTTCAAAAGGAGGATGAGAAATTTCTGTTGGAGCAAATCAGTAAAATTCACTGAAAATAAACAGAGAGCTGTTTATCACAGATGTGTAACAAATTCAATATAATTATATTAAATAACATGACTGAAGCCAGAAAATGACACCTGTGCCATTGTGGAGTACTACCAAAGGTCAGACATTTAGACAAAATTCAAAAGATTTCTTCCATATCTGTTAATTACATGTGCTCATTTTCTGCTACATGCTGACAGAATCAGAATTCTTTAATTTCTGAACCAGGGTCCAGGGATTATGTATTGAAATAGATTTTTTTTACAAAAAATAAAATGTCAGCTTGGAGAAATAGGTACCAGTACAATGACAGCATGATCTTCTATGATTTGAAATTAAATAAGCATTTGTAATGGCAGAAAAAACCAAAATTACGATCAGGATGAAAAAAAGGGGACTAGTAAATTTGAAAAGCAACTTAGGCTTTCTGTACCATTAATAAGGAGCTAATATCTGGACTTAAACTGCTCCTGTACTCTCAAAGTTTTAGTACGAATGCCTATATGAATTCTGCAGCATAAAATTCACAACTGCCTTTTGTCACCTGCACAGTGAATAAAGCCATCTTCACTGTTCAAAAAAAATATTCATTTTCCATCTCCCTTATCTATAATAGATCCGCCTGTCAGTTGTTTTCTCATAACACTGTGATGATATTGCCTACCATCCCTGAAGTAGCTCTATAAAGGAAACTTTTGTCAAATAGACCTTGTCATAAGATTCCACAGATTCAGAGATCTTTTAGCCTTTATAAGATTATCTTCGTATCTCTAGCCTACAACTATATAAACCTTTAAATGCTGGCTTGGTGTACAATACTCTGTTTTGTCTGTTCAAATGGTAATGTCAAATAACAAATCAATGGCCTTTCAGTGACTTATATAAACTTCATTTTCTTCTTTTCCATTCTTTAAGAATTAAAGTTATTCTATTTCATGGTTCTGTATATCTTGGGGAAATATTTGAATTACAAGTTAGGGATGATGTCACTGCAATAGACTGAATTCTCTATTAATTATGCCAAATTAAATATTTTCCCATAATATATACCAGGATTTCATGGGTTTCTTGTAAGTCTTACGGCTCTTTTTATTCCCATGTAGTGTATTACAAATTCTTCTAGAAAAAAGATCAGTCTCTCTGAGATGCCAAGGGGAGAGATTGGCCAGCACACGTCTGCAGAGAGCAGCAGGTCAAGGTGGCCCCATAGCCCTCAAGAAAACCTCTGTCTCTCTTCAAAAGACAGGGAGGACTGGGTGGTGACAGGGAGGGACACCACTGTACATCACCTGAAATGGAACATCTGAACAAGTTAACTCTAGTAGAAGTAGGATTCTGAATGCCAATTGAAAAAAAAAATGTATAGTTTAAATTACAGTGAAAGTCAGAGAGCTCTGAAGGAAAAACCTGACAATTCTTTCAGGTCCTTTTTAGACACCATTTCTTTAGTGTGGTACTAATTTCTGTTGACTTTTTGGACCTGGATACTTCAGTCTTTGGTAGAAACGAATTCTTGTAAAATTACTTTCCATTGCTTTTCAACTTTTTTTGTTTGCTGTTACATTTGAAAGTTAGTCTTTTTTCTCGGTAATTAAGACAGCTCCTAAGACATTTTTGCACAACGTAGTGACAGAGACTTATCAGATCCTGTGAAACACTTTGTGCCTCAGAGTATGCTGAATGAACTGATGTGGAATCCTATGAAAATGACAGCTTCTTCTATCGTGGGTGTGTTTGTCCCAGTAATAATTATTTGCACAGTCCAAACTACCTCTCAAGGGATGAATTGCTCTGTAAAGCACAGGCACAGACACACAGTGATAAACAGGTCTCCCCTGCTCCTCAGATGTGCCTGGGGGTATATAACGAATGCAACTCTTCCCAGCAACCCTGTCATGCTCACTGCAACTTTGGGTGGCACAGAAGTACCCAGCTAGCCTGAAATTAGTTGGCTTGAGTACTGGTAGCTGCAAAGCTGTGGCCTCCCATAGCTGTGCTCCCAATGGAAAGGTCACCTACCAAAGCGCTGATTTTGCTCCTGAGCAGATTTCCATCTTCCAGTCTGCTCCATGTTATTGTTGCTACAATGCTCACAGCACCACAGTTGGCCTGTTTAAAGCTAGCTCAGGTAAAACAAAACAAAACAAAACACAAAACAAAACAAAACAAAACAAGTTGCCATGATGACCAGCAGCTGCAGATCAGTGTCCCCTTCCAGCAAGTTCTCCCTGGCCTCGCGATTTATATCTACACAGTACTCAAAATCAGGTGACTCTAGTAACTCCCCTCCATTAATCTTTCTTTGTAAATAATGCCCTAAGACCCCAAACAATTTCTATAGTCCTTTCTCCAGTTTGACAGCACAAGTACACAACTTGGGCACCTGAATTTCAATACAATTTTCCATGTCTGTTTGTTAAAACAAACCAAATTAATACAAACGCCAACTCCTAACAAATAATGCCAGTAGATTACAAGAGCAATAACTGGCACAGGGGGAGCATTGCTGCTGGTAGGTATGGAACAGAACAGAAACTGAACAGGAAATATGTCAAAAAAACCTGACAATAAAAGGGGAAAACAGCTGTAAACATATATTAAATATAATCTCCTGTATAGTTTCATCTGATGGAGGACTTTATAAAGGTGCATGAGATACTGATAATAATATTATAGGTGATGTTCAGTGCTACTGAGGTACAGCATAACATACAAGAGAAAATAAATATTAGGTATACAAATGCAGCTCTTGGTATTAAGCAATTAAGAGCATCAAGGACGAGGCCTTGGACTTACTGCGGCCAGTTCTTTGAAAATACCAGTGCTGTGCTCTGCTCTTTGGCACTGGTGGCCAAAGAGGCAAAAAGAGGATGAATGTGGCAAGACAGAATATTGTGAAAGCAGTTAAAATAATGCAGAAAGGTCATTCAGAAGTGTGAGGTATGGAGGTGGACATTTCAGTGCTGTGTGTGGCTGTCATTAAGCTCTCACAAAATGGGAATAAGTATATCAGGAAAGGTAGAGGCTTATTAGAATTATAGAGCAGCTTTTACATGATGAAAAAGCTAAATGGATAACAAAGACTTGCATTTCTAAAAAGACTCATTGATAAGAGAGATCTGTAAAACATGAACGGTGTGTAAAAAGTAAGACACAGTTATTCATTGCTTATCACATTACAAGAAGCAGGGTATGCCCAGTGAAATTCTAAGACAGTTGATTTAAAGCAAACAGATGGAAGGGCTTTAATCATTACATGCATAATTATTTTGTGAAACTCATTGCCAGTGGATGTGTTGAAAGCCAAAATTATAAATGGATTCATGAAAGACATGACAAATTGATAGACAATAAATTCACGCGCAATGATTAAACCTTATGGTCCAAAGACACCCTCCAGCTCAAAAAGTCATGAAAACACTTGCCTTTTGGATCTCAGAATGTAAAGCATGCACCTGTTCTGGTACAGATACCCATAACAAAGACTCACCATATGAGAAATCCCAGCTTCAATTCACTTTCTGCCTGAGGAGAACTGTAGTTTTCACCGGTTTGTATTTATACGTATATCTGAATAATGATTTTCACTATTTGTCCTGCTAAATCCTTATACAACATAGAAAAAGAAATCCAGACTGATAGACCAGAAGAAAAAGTGTGAGTGGCCCTGACATCCATTAGCAATTTTGATACTCATTTGGCTGAGGTATCCAAAGATTTACATTCAAATAAATTGAATTTAATGGAAAAAAGAAAAAAACAGAACACAGAACTGATGCTGGAAGAGCAGTTAAATTTTATGTTTCCTTGCTACAAACAACCTAACCACCAGTCCAGGATGACACCACAGTTTCTATCTATCTATCTATCTGTCTGTCTATCTATCTATCTATCTATCTATCTATCTATCTATCTATCTCTGAGTTTTCAGAATTCCTACTAAATATTTCCTATTAATTGGATTATATTCCTTCAACATTATCACAGAAAAAAGATCCATAGACTGGTTCTTTGGGTTATATACTGGAAAGATGTTAAATATTAAAAGAAATATTCAAAGGCAATTGGCCTCATTATTTATATGAGCCTTTACGGAAACAAGAACCAACAGTAGTTAGGAATATGCTGGACTGTATTTAGAATAGTAGAAGGAAATTTTCCAGGGTTGGATTGATGCCCATGGAGAACAAGCTATTGTATCTGTGGATGATTCTGCAGAATTTCTTATGTCTCCTTCACTGAAGAAGTTGAGGACAGCAAAAAAGTCAGAACTAAGGATACGAGCTGAGGATGCAGGAAAGCAATCCTGGGGTCTTCCCTACCTTCCTCCTGACTGTAGAGTAAACGTTTGTTTGTCTGCTTCTTTTGATTAAACTCAGAGAAGAATATCTGGGGCTTTTACTGCAGAAATTCAGTCAGGCTTTTCCTAAGAAGACCAAAGGTGTTATACTTCCCAAGTCACGTTCTCCCTTTTGCTTGGTGCACATATCAGCTTTCAACACTAACAAATGTCATACCACATTACCTGCCTAAATGAGTTGAAACTCTTAAATTCTTCCCAGAAAGATACGGCAGGTGACCACCCACTTCCTTAAAGTTTTTTCCAGTATGCAGACTTTTGCTCCTATCTACACAAAGCATGACTTACGCACATTTCTATTGTATTCATTTACAGCTCTTCTTTGATTTTCCTTTTTCACCTATTCCAACACAGATGTCTCTTAGATTTTCTCTAAAGCCTGACAGAAATAGCAATCTGACTGAAAGCAAGGTGCCTTCTAGGCTCCAGTCAGATTAATCAGAAAGGACCTGCCAAAGTGAAACATTTTGAAGGACGGGTATAGATCTGTTCTTGAAGCCTCCCGTATCACAGCAATCTACAATCTCAGCTTTGTTACTTCCCTCCTTGCTCCCTGATATGCCCACAGAAGTTTTCAGGACTCTTTTTCAGCTCTCCCTAGATGAAAGATTTTGACCATCTAGTTCAATTATGTGTCTGACTATGAGAAGAGTTCTTTAATTGCATTCATGGAACAATTGCCATTCATTCCGAAGGATGCCAACTTCAAACATCAATTGGATATCTCAGCTAGACTAGCAGTCTGCTCTTTATTTACCAGTAAGTTAGGGGAAGAAAATGCTATTACATGTGCTTTTTATTCTCTGTTGCATATGAAGTCATTCCTGGGAGGTATTCATGATCTATAAAGCAGCAAGTAGTTTGGTCACAGCTATCTCTGGAACCATCTGTTTGACCACTTGCAAAACTAACAGACTGCACAGAAGCCGAAAAAGAGGCATGACTAGCATGACTTTGGGAAAAACTGTATCTAGATCCAAAATTAAACTAGCTATTCAGAATTTCATCACAGCATGTCAGGCGGACTGCAGTTACCCCCTGAACCCTCACAGGCTGGTTTTCCCTTGCCTTTGGCAGATGTGGCTGTCTGCTTTTTCCATAGCCAAAATGTTTGCAGATAGTCTCACTAAAACAAAAGTTTCCAGCAAAGAACAGAAAATCTAGCTCCTGAGACTGCCTAGCTGTTTTTTCTACCCAAGCAAATGAGGAACAAAGGTTTTGGCCATATTCTGATAAATGATTACCTATTTATCTGCTTTATTTTTCTGCATTGAATGACTTCAATTGTGAACAACTGTGACAACTTTCATTCAAATTGTTAAAGAAACTATAAAACTGTGTAGTTGAAAAAATGACCCTTGAGGTACGGAACATTAAAACTGGTGATTCCTAATTATTATGTTTGGATAATAAGCTACTAATACATTTAATATAAGCTATATTCATAATTACAGCTAATCTTACAAAAGCATTTACAAGACATCTTTGATGAGGTCTTTTTTCTTTGAAATCATCATGATTTGTATTATATTCCAAAAAAAAATCTTTAACCGATGAGTTGTATATCTGTCTCACGCTTGATAGCTCCTAACAGCTACAACTACAAAGGAAAACCCCATTTACCATTTTAAGCGCTGGACTTAATTAACTTCTTTACATTATTAGGAACTTTCCCAGTAGTCTGAGAATTATTAAAAGTTAATGAGAATGTTTCAGAAAGATTCCTAACCAATAAAGAATTCTTTTGAACAAATTAATAATGTCTACAATTATACCACAAGTATTGAATAGAAAAGCTTTGAAGAAAAACAATACCAAAAAAAGAAGAACAGAATAATCCTTGCTAATATTTAGAATGTCATCTGTAGTTGCGAAAATGAAAACTTTCATCCCTGTTTTTATACTGTTCCTTTTTTTAATTTCTCATATATTTTTGCACATTCTCTTTATTTCCAAAACAAGTGAGAAACTAAACAAAACTTGAGACAAGCCCTAAGATGTGTTGACAGACTATTGCTTGCATGAGAAGAAATCTAACCCTTCTCTGGCATTTCTCCATAGGATGCCTGAGTTATTTTTTCCTGTAGGTTAATTGGAAACCTTTTTTTGATGATCAAAATACCCAGTATGTGCCGGAATCACATCTGAAATAGTAATTTTGCAATTTCAAGGAATTTTAAAGGGGGTGGCTGTCTCCTGTGTTTTTACTGATCAAACAATATTTCAGCTGATGGTAAAACCATTCGTGTTGAATAGTATCTGATACGAAACTGAAAATGTTATAAAGAACCTCAGTTTGAAAGGCTGGAAATAAAAATCAATATAAAATCAGCTATCCTGGACTTCTACTGCTCCTCTGGATTAGTTCAGAAGATATATGTTGCAGCTCCCCATGGTCCCCAATCACATCCTTATGTGCAGAGGGAACATGCCAAACTTCCTCCTCGCTCAGGTGTTCTAGGAGGGTACATGTAGCTGCCTTAGGCAAAATGCATCAGAGCTCCTCCAGACTTCTGAGGAAAAAACATCTCTTGTAAAAATTTTCTCATGATTCTTTCATGTGGCTATAAACACTGCTATTATGAAAAAACAAGGCGGGGGGAGGGGAAGGAAGAAGAGGAAGCAATCAATCTTTATCATTGTTGTTGAGCAAGAATTCCTAAATTACGCTACCGTGAGATGATGTCTGCAAAGTTTTAGTGGGTCAAAATGCTTCCAGGAACATGAGCTAATAGCAGTTACAGCTGTGAAGGCAAGAGCAATTCTGAAGATTGCTTCTGTAATTTAGAACGAGTAATAACAGATCCCCTCAAGTGCATTGCTGTTCATTAATAATTATGTCCATACAGCAGACAATGTCTGTTTAAAGAATGAGCATTTGTAACTTGGTCAGCAGGATTATGTTTAAAGTGATCTCCTGAAAACAAAGGGAGAACAAGCTTCTCTCTCATGCATTGTATGAAAAGAATTTGCCAGCTTACTACTACCCTCACGAGACCATCCAAATGCAATCATCTCCTGTTTTATCTCAGCCTCAGCCTAGGAAAAAAACACATGAATTGCATTCTATAAACTGCAGAAACAACATGAATCACCATTTCTACTGAAACCTCTCCCAGCCAGCACCTCATCCTGGCTGCAAATGGCCCCTGACAAATCCCTATGGCTTCACTTGCGGCCTCTGCTGCTGAGACCATTCCCTGCAGGAGCAGCTCAGGCTGAGAGGATGCAGCAGGCTTGGTGAGTTGCGCTGTGGACCGTGTTGCCTCCAAGGGATGGGGTCAGCAGTTTGTGTCCTCTGCATGCTGAGGGACTGACTCCTGAAGCAACTTTTAGCAAGCAGTTGCAGAATGTCAAAAGTGAGTCTTCAGAGAGCGCAAAAACTAACTTGAAAGAGCTTAACAACAAAAATCCTCTCTGAATTCCTTTTCACACTTGGTTTTAAGAAACAACTGTATTAAGAAGTGGATGCTTAGCTAACCAGTAGGGTTTTTTAAACAGCTGTTGGTTGCTATAGATCCATAGTTTCTATAAATATGTCGATTGTCGTCAAGAAAAATTCTGAGAAATACTTCACCGTACTCAAAGTTCAGAATACAGTATTTTAAACAGGTGACAAAAACTTCTTAAGTTCCTTTCTGCATCTTCCAAGCAGTTCCTTTTGAAAATAATTGTACATATTTAAAACATCCTGAAAAAAATGCAACTGATACACAAGTTTGAAACTGCATACATAATATAAGGAAAATTGTTTACAACCTACCTTGGAATTGAGTAAATTTGATGGTTCCCATCCTCTCTCCATTTCTGAAAACAACTTCACCCTAAATAAAACAAATAAACACCTTAAATGTTTTATAAATCTCTCATAATATAGTTTTTTATTACATTTTAATTTTCCATTAACTATTAAAATTACCAAAGCAGTGTTTAAACTCTGAAGAGACCAGATGCAACCAGATTCAAAATAACTCAAGAGCACCTTCCTAAAGCCTTCTTCCACAGATTTCGAATGGCCTTAGAAAGTTGACCAGTGTTACCACTCACTTTTCATGGATGGAAATGGAAATACAATAAAGCCAGTAACATATTGAATTTCCGATGCTCAGAGATATGCAAACAATTGATTTTCATTGTTTGTTTTTATCAAAGGTATGTAAAAATTTTCAAAGATCACACAAGAAAATAGTTTTCCATTTCATTCATTCATCATATGGCTCTATAAGCTATTTATCTTATCTTATATATTTATCCTACTGGATTATGGATACCCTGTGAAGCTCCTGTGGCTTGGTTTAGTACTATACCAACATGTGTCCCAGTATTCATTTTAATTGTAAAGTTTTTAACTCAGTACTACCATTTGTGGCGCTACATCCTGTTACTTCTCAATACAATGGTCATGTAGAGCTGAAACCTCCTCACATATCCCTAGGAAATTACCCCCGTCTTTCATCCCATCTTTCTGGATTAAATTAAGGAAAGATCTTGTTATATTTCCTCCTTACTTCAGCTATTTCATAATTGGGTATGAAAGAAGAGGGTTTCATTCATTTATGATAAGTATTTTTAATATTTTGAACCTGTAGTGGAGAGCTGAATGTTGTCAAGATAGATTGCTGTTCTACTTCATCCCTGGTTTGGCTTATTAACACCATCTCCATAAATCTTTGTTTTGGCAGACATAATAGTAAAAGAAATCAAGAGGTAAACCTGTGAGGCTACAATACATTTCTCTGTGCAAGCCTGCCACTTTTTGGATAACCCTTTCTGGTCACTGAAGGCCTCTGATATACTGAAATCAGGTCCCCGCAGGAACGGTACAACAGTTTTGTAGTACAGCACACTCACCCCGCTATCTCCTGCAAGCCATAAAACACCATTTCCCTTTAATAAATAGAAGAAGCCTTAATCAAGTATAAGCCACATTGTGCTAAGCTTGAAGAGCCAAAAGTCCCAATCTCCTGGTTATTTTATGAAAAATAAGAGAATTACATTTGAAGTAAAAGAAGTGATATAAATAGACAATAAAATGTTGAATTTAATTTTATAAACTGCAGCAATGCTAGTAAGAAATAAGACAATAAGTGTTTCAGAAATCTGTCTTTAGGAATTATGTGCTGATTTATGGCACGAGAAGTGAGCTATAATTTGATGACGTTCTACGGCTCACATCAAACCATTTGTTTGCTACTCAGATAACATACCAGGAGATTTAGCTAGAGAGTTGTCTTCTTTACACTTGAGATTCATAAATTACTAGAAGAATTTTTTCTTTATTTAAAGTAGTGGATGTTTGAATAATAAATATTACTAATACACAAATTAAGATGTGACATTACAAAAGCCAATCTTAGCACTATTTTGTCCTTTCTTTTTTCCTCACCACACACTCCAGCACATGGGCCAGTACTAACTGCAGTTCATGGTGTGACCCACCATAAAATTGAGCTCTTATGATATCCACATGAATATAGCAACACACAAAATCCTCTTTTACCTTCCATTGTGTTTTGGTGACATTACATAGGCATATTTAGATACTTATTAGCAATAGGATCAGTGATTGTATAGAATTAAAGAAAATAATGGAAGCAATGTTAATACTAACTTCTTCAGAACATGATCATCAGATTCAAAAAGTATTTCTTGATCAAGTAAGTATTTTATTTCAAGAGATGTAAAATAAGACCTCGGTCTCAAACAAGCATTTAAATCAACTGCACAATTGAATAACTTGCACTTAGAACAAACTCCACATTTTACTATGTATTAAACAGTTAATTAGCAAAGCTTTCCTCTTCTATTACACACATATCATCCCAATGGAGACCAATAGAAATCACACTGGTGTCTTGGTGTCTCTTTTATTTTCTTCAAACTACCTTCTACATTTTTTTTTTTTCTTTAATAGTTGACGTGAAATAGTTGAAATAGTTTAAGTGAATGCCAGAGTAAATACCAGTCTGCCCAGCTGATCTGCCCACCTTTGAGTTGTGGACAGGCATCTTCACAATAGCAATGATCCTTGTAAAGTTCACGGGAAAGAAATAGAAACTTTGTGTCTTGGAGTCGAACAGACAGAGATGTGAACAAAGGGTGGAAGAGGAGATGAATGAGCTGTCTGGCACAGTCTGGCACCCCTGGATGTTGCTGCTGGTGTGTACAGCCACCGTGGCACACAGCATTTCAGCTTTTTTGGCCCAAATACATCCCTGCATTTGGAATTCATTGCAGCTGCATAATTCATCATGCAGCCTTACACAGGGGTACTTTATTCAGTTTTCCTAAATGTTTCCAACCACCCATAAGTATAAACAATACTAGTCTCACATTGCAAGTTAGGCGGCTTGGGCAACAGAAATATAGAAGCTTACATTGTAGGTGTGTTAGATTTTTGTTTATTTGTGTTTGTTTGGTTTTGTTTGTTTGCTTTTTGATACATCTCTGACCTGCTTCCCTTGTAATTCTTTGGCGCTTTTTTTTGCTTTTTTTTCCATCAAAAAGCTACAGTGCTTGAATGTCCTTTACAAATGATGAAAACCAGACTGGACCAAACATTTCAACAGTGTCAATCTCACAATTGCTACATAGAAGGACATCATCTCCCTATTTCTTCTGAGTACCATCATCTTTTTTGTGCTCTGTTTTACAAACCTAATATTGATTTATGTACTTTGTTATACAGAACAACTGTTTCATCCCCTTAATAAAAAGACAGTTTCTACCCTCCTTCGATGTAGAGTCTTCCTCTTTTATCTTAAGTCATTAGTCCTTTATTTGTGGTCAGAATAAGAAGTCCACATCGTCCATTCACACTTACAAATGATTAGCCAACATTAGATTTGTTTCAGACACATGGGACTTCCCCTGTCTTTACAGGTCATTTTTTTCTACTTGGAAGGAACTGTTTATTATGCTTCTATTTTTTTTTCCTCCTGGTTAAAAAGTAGGTATCTTTGCCATATTATGAACATGTCATTAAGCTCTTTTTGAGCTACAAAGCACTAACATTTATTAGAACTTTCTTTGCATTGTGTTTGACACTATTTTTATTCAGCTCTGGACACAGGCTTCTGCCAAAGTTAAAATTCTTTCATTCTACATACACTGAAACCCACAGCCAGCACATTTTTTCATTCATATCTTTAGTTTTCTTCATCTTCTTCAACTAAACCAGAGTTCAGAAGTTTCTTAACTGCTCTCTCAGTCAGGGTCTGGTCTGCACTTTGACCACCATTTAATTTACTGCATATTTTCTTCCGCAAAGTATCTCAAATTTAGTAAACAGAGAAATAAATGCATAGCATTTGCTCCATGATTTTCAGTACCATCCCTACAAAAAATATCTGCTTTAGGCCATGTTTACTTCCTTCTTCAGCAGTCTTTCACCACATGGCACTGAACAACTATTTATTTAACTGTTTATCATATACTCAGCCTATACTTGTTATCTTTGTGCTAGTTTAAAATGTCATAATTATATATTCAAGCTAAATTGATAACACAAATACCCCCTCATCAGAGGAAAGACCATGAGTATGTTGACAAAAGTACCACAGCTGGATGCCAGACAGCTAAATACCACAAGACTTCTGTGCCCTGAGTATTTTCCAATGGGCCAACACATTTTAGAACACTGCATCAGTTCCACTTCACTGCCCAGGAATCTGGGCTGCTCTGCTCTGTAGACAAGTAATCTCCTCATATAACAGTGTTTAAACCCAGTGGCTTTCCATGAAGCATCTGAGCCTACACAGTCAAAACTTCCCCCAAATTGACCATGGGTATATTCCCAAAAAATAAATTAACTCATTCACTTTCGTGGTACTTGAGTGAGACATTTGACATCAAGCAAACAATCTAAATAAATACATGCAGAAATACCTGAAAAGCAGTAGGATAACTATGACAACTGAAATACTATTTTATATAATTTTATGTATTATTTATATATTTGTATAATTTATAAAATTAAGCCTGTCTCTTTAAGTTCTATGACATCTGCTGAAATCAAGGTTCTGAACTTGCAGTTTCCTTACTGGACTATGTCCAATAAAAGTAGAAGCCAAGGAGGGTGAAGCATCCCAGGACAGGACACCTAAGAGCTCACTAACACCCAGAGGGCAGCTTACTGGCCTCTCACATTGCTCCTAGCTGTACAGCTCTACACCTACCTGGTTGTAGCTCA
The DNA here is from genome assembly GCA_013397775.1 of Eulacestoma nigropectus. NCBI lineage: Eukaryota > Metazoa > Chordata > Aves > Passeriformes > Eulacestoma > Eulacestoma nigropectus. Next base: position 99,441 of record VZTE01002323.1, read on the forward strand.
GCATTCATCGGGCCCCTGCATGAGCTTTAGTGGCCTATTAAACCAGAAAAATGCATTCAGTGGGGTTTTTTCTTATTTTATTTTTTATTGCTTTGGCAAGTGGTGGATATGTTGTTTCTGAATTGCTGAACCAGAGCCAGCACAAAGGAGCCCTGGAAGGATGCAGATGCTAGCAGAAGGAGGTAGGAGGAAGGGAGCAAGACACTTTCTGTTCGCCCCAGATCCTTTCAGAAGACTTTCTATGTTATCATGCAATCCACACAGCGTGCTACTCATATGTTGCACTCAATTTACTCATTTGGGACTCCTTAGGTGCTGACACACCTTCCCTGACATGCACAAAGCAGCAAGCTGGCATTCTCTGACTCTTGGCTCTGCAAGTTGTGGGCAGTGAAGAGCTACACAATGGAATTCATAGCCTCTTCCACTCTCCAAACTTCATGTCCAAGACAGCAATGTTCACAGAGAAAGGAAATATCATTTATTCTACCTAACAGGCTTTTAGCTCTGCAAGTATAACCTCACTTCTGAAACAAAACATCAAGCTTCCAGCTGAGGGCAGCTTGTGCACAACTCTTCTGGTTTCAACCCAGTTACATCACTCATTCAGCTGCAGACAAAGAGCTAAGCACAGGAGTAAGCAGAGTGCAAGAGAGGATACCAGGGAGACAGCAGTGAGTGTGTAACTCTCTGTGGGATAAAGAGGTAACCGTCATCTTTGGATAAATGAGAGGAGAGCAGAAGGCAGAGGGTGACAGAAATTAAAATGCTCAATCAAATCTACAATGCTCCTCAGTCCATGATTTTATATCTTTAGACTGCTGTGGATAAAATGTTTCTAGAGCATTTGATCAAAGCTGACTCAGTCACTGCTGCTTTTCAAGGCTTGAGACTACTTTCAGAAAAGGTGTCTGTTTCAAAATTTTCAAGATTAAAGATTAAAATCTGAAATAGTTTACAATCCATTGGGATGTCTTTTCCTTGCTTGTCTTCTCTCTTATGACATTTTCTAAAAGCTTTGGGTAACTGAACACTGGTATCTGGAGAGCAGCAGAGCAGCTCAAAGAGCAGGGTGAAGCACAGCTAAAAATCTGGTCTTGGCTAACATTTTCTAAATGAAGCAATACCACCATTCTCATCTAAACAGAAACCTGTGTTCTAACTATGACAGAGCAGGCATAAAATAGCAGAAAAAAAATGACCAGGCTTACTTCCACACATTAAGTATCCATCTGCAACACAGCAAACGTGCTGTGTATGAGTAAAAAACATATCCACAAACAAGTTAGTTTCCCAAACACGAAAACATTGGTTTTAGAGAAAACCAGTGTGGAAGAAGGAAGCTAAATTGTTGGAAGAGAATTGTTGAGAAAAAAAAATTCTAGTAATCATGACAGTGATGGAAAAGAAGAACGAAGAATTGGCATTCATCAAATCCCTTAACATTGGAACTAGGAGGCACTCATCTATTAGGACTTCGGTCTAAAACAGAAAAACCAGTGATGTTTTTCACATTATTCCTTTGCACAGGAGGTAATGACCTTCTGAAATTTGCATTGAGTGAGGATTATTCATATATTTATTTCATTTAGAAACAGAGGACTGGGACGTGACCCAGTCTACTGATCTCATGCAGCACTTCATATATTCTTATGTAGCTTTTGTGAATTCTTGGTAGTCAGGCAGGTAAATGGAAAATTATATCTCAGAGATATCTCAGAGATCAGGAAATATTAATGATTTTTTAAATAGGTTACAGAAACTGCTCTCATATGAATGAAGTATGGGATAAGCAGGTGTACAGGTTCACATCAGAGGCAATTTGAAAATAAAGAACAAAGGAGAGAGATATATAAGTTCCTTTTTTTTCCCTTCCTCATAGCAAGAACTGTTCTGGGCAAAAATATCCAGAAATTTTAATAAAAAAGATGAGCTTTGTGTCTCATATTTGCCAAGATCTTTGTTAGCATCAGCTAATTCAAGTAGTCTGTGGCACTGCCCATTGTGTTCTGCTTTGGCAATCGTCTGCCTTAAATGCCTACAGAATAAGTAATAGAGTTTCTGAAAACTAAAAAAAAAAATCTCTGGTATGTAAAATAATTCTTTGAGACGATCTTGAACTAAAATCATTTCCCAAAACCAAGTTTCCTAAAAAAAATAAAAAGCTGCTGTGCATCCCCTAATATCATGACAGCAATGAGTTATATTCCACAGCTGGGCTGGAAGAAATGGAAAGTGAGGGTCAACATCTACAGTTTCAAATTGAGTATAACATCTTTCTGTACCTATCATTTACATACATCCTGAATCTAGGGTTTTGCAGAAATACAAAGTACTGTAAGCCTTACCACCATGGTTTCATCATGCTGCCACTACACTCCCTTCTAAAGGAAGAGTTCATTCAGCCTCTTCTTCCAAGGAGAGAGGATTTTTTTTTATTTTGCCTATCTCCCCTCTCTAAGTCCCTGTTACAATTTTATTTGTTTCCTGACAAAGGCATAACTGAAGCACAGATGCTCTTGCTGTATAGAAGGGTGACTCTATTTCTAACTAATATTTTGCTAGCTGATCTTTACCATATTTCAGGCAGAACTTCAACTCTATTTTTCTTTTTTTTTTTTTTTTTTCAGGGAAGTGAAGGAATCAGATGGGGAACAGACAGAATTTCTTCAGTTAAAATTTCTTCCCTCTATCTCATCAGCATCCTCTATCATCAGTTGTCATTGCATAAAAGTGTGCTGTTGGCAGCACAATGACATAAGCCCAGACTAAGCTGCTCCATTAGATTAGCACTTAGAAGCATCTAAACAATTTTACACAGCTATGCTGAAATGAGACAGCACAATCATAGCATTTCTTTCAGCACAGCAAGCAAAAGCATCATTTACGAACATCTGAGCACTCCGTTTACACACAGAAGCAAGACTAAGGGAATAATGTCCCTGACAAGGTACCAGCCATTCATAAGCAGGTAAAAAGGGGGAGAAAAGGATGCTAGCCAGGAAAACATGCATCAAACAGTATCAGAATTGCTGGCCATTGCGGGTGAAGAAAGATGAAAACTTTATGATTTGTTACTCATTCATGTTCTTTTACACATTCATCTGGGCTTATGGCCAGCACAAGGCAAAGCAGTTAGCTGCTATTTTATTCTTTATGGCCATATCATTTTCATACAGTGATACAGTTTTTTGTGAGTCATCTCTTTCAGTGATCAGGTAAGCTCTATGCTGGACATCATTAGTGGTCTTAGGTTTAAAAGTATGGCAACAAAGAAATTGAAATGAAACATATATACTTGAGAAGCTATTTTGCAAGTTTTTTTCTGAGTACTTCGGAAACAAAATGACAGGCACTGGAACAGTGTGCAACAAATGCTTTCAAGTCTGGTGATATATAACAGCCCTGACTGTTGGTATTTAGCCAATTTCCTGATCTATGGTTGGCCTCTGAAGCACGAGCAAAGCAATTCCTTTTCTCTTGGCTCAATCTCTTCCAGGAGCGTGTGAAAACATTGATGTAAACATCCTGTCTTTTAAGGTGGCAAGAGAAAAGGAAATAGTCTGAAGCATTGGGACTAGGAGCTCAAGCCCTTCCCAGTGTGTATAAAAAAGCAAATACAAACTGCTGAGGTGATGTTTAGAATTGTTCTACGAGGTTGAGTCCCTGATGATTTCAGTTTCTAGCTCTGTGTGTCTGTAGAAACAGCGTAACAGTGCATTATCTTCCACCACCACGTTTTTTTTTGTAAGAAAACACCGCTTTTGTAAGAATGAATCAGAAGAGATGGCAAAAAGGCTTTTAAGGACACCGCATTAAGCAGCAGTTCCATCTCTTCAACAGCGCAATTTCATATGATGTTCTGAAGTAATTTCTTCCATTTTCTTTAAACTACATTAATCTCAGCAGAGAGCAGAACTGCACAGGCCGCATTTCATTTGTTCTGACGATGACCCGAATGACTGCAGGAGCCACTGACTCCTCTCTGTGCACTTCCTGCCCAGGCTCTGTCACATTGGCTGGACACAGGAGATTACTTTGTTTACTCTGCTCTTTCTAATGAGCAGGCAGCCTCTGTTGTTAGTAAGACAGCAGGCAGCCTCTGTTATTAGCAAGGTCTTCATATCCAAAGTAGAACACACTGGCACTACCCATGCGCAAGTGCTGAGCACAGTACCTTCAGACTGTTATCTTTCTAAGTGAGCAACTTTAATTCTAAACCAACTTAACAGGAAAGGGGAATTTAAAAAGTTACAAAGTCCTTACAAAATCTCTTTGTAAGTATGTATACTTGTCAGTCTTGGATGATTCTCGCTTCTGGGTAGAGAAAATACTATGATAGCAGACTCATTCCCAGTGTTACACAGCTACTCTACATCCAAAAATTCCCCTGCAGGCAGAAGTGTGAGCTGATGCTGACCAGGGAAAACTACTTGAATCACCTAAAGGTGTTTTTGTGTAGTGAGCAGACATCCAGGTCTAGAACACTAACACTGATTTTCCCTCTTTTTACGCAGTACAAGCTCTTACACAGGAACAAAAAAGGTTTATTTCAATAGTCATAAAATGTTTCTAGTGATGAGAGGATTTTAAACTTTTTTTTGGCAAATTAAGACAGTTCAAAGCACATGGGAACTGACAGTCCAGGACATTGGGACATTGATTTTCTAATACATTTCCCAGTAACTGTCACCGAAATGGGTCCATTTTTCATTTCAGAATGAAACAACAACTTTTGTTCATCTAAATTTACAGCAAGCTTCTAACAACCTTTTAATTTAGCCTGGTTGTAGTTTCGGCTTTACTTGACAATTGCCAGAATTGCTATGACATTTAAGATGTCTATTTCTGTAAAGCTAAAAAGCCTAGCCTAAGCTATTTCCAGTCCTAGGACTTTCAGATTTACTTTTCTTTAAAGTTTCAGATTTTGTCTATATTGCTATCAAAAAGTGCTCCTGAAGACAGCTATGTTTGATGATAATGAAGTAGAAGTTTCATCCTCTTCCCTTTCTTCAGCACTGCATCCCTCCAGGTGATGCTTTCATCAGCATCAAATTCTGACTGAAATCTGCAGAGCAGAGTGTTAGCATTGCTGAGCACAGAGATTTGAACAGGCTTGGCAGTGGAATGAAGGAGATCTAACCAGCATATTCTTAATAAAATCAAATCCAGCCCTTTCCATTGTCCATTTTAATCCTTCAGGCTATTCTAACTCGTGCCAACAACCTGCAGAGAGCCCGTAAGATATAACTGGCATGGTTTTGACACTATAAAGATTCTCTATTTATATGCCTGTAGCAGTTTTGCTGAGGAAAGATGGCAGGTTCTTTGTAAAACACTCAGTCCGAAGGTGCTGAAGAGGCTCCGTTTGGTTTCCAAGTGATCAGTGCCATATACCATTAGATCCTACACAACATAGCAGCTCTCCAGCTGGCACAGGTCAGAGATCTCAAAGGTGTAGCTCTCTTCAGACTCCATAAAGCAATGCTGAGAGTAATCGTGTTACTTTGGGATCACTCTTCCTACATTTCCAGAACATTAAAGTTAAGGCTTACTGATATTTAAGTATCTTCCCACTGTGACGGATGCTTTTAAAAACTTTTGTGAAATACTTCGTTGTTTTAAACATATTCTCCCCCTAAAATTAATTAAAAATCAATGTCATACTGATAAATTTGAGACATACCTAGTCACTTAATAAAAAAACAGTGTATTTTTGAATGAAATATACCACTTGAAAGCTCTTCAAGATTCCCTATGGACATGATGATGGCAATGAAAACAAGACAACAGATGATATCCCCTTGACACCCCTGAAGTCACACTAGCTAATTTGTGGAAATTAGTATAAATGCAAGTTATTAGTAAAGTGAGTCCTCTTTTTGGTTTTCTTCTAACTCAAGGTAGTGTTTAAAGTCCAATTAATGCTATGAAATAGCTACAGACTAGACATCTTTCCCTCTCTTCCAACCCATGCCTGCCACTGTTTCCACACCCAGGGTGGTATCTACACCATGCCACGCAGACTAATTCAGATGCACTCAGGCAAGCGAACTGGTAAATCTACATAGAAAAACAGGATCAGTGTCAGTCTGAAAGTACAAGCAGAGTCCCAGACTACCAAGCTTGGTCTAGTGAATTTCCTTTCTCAGCTCAGATATAACTAAGCTGCTTCTGGACAAAAAAAAAAAAAACAAACAAAAAAACCCAACCCAAAACAACAACCAAACTAAAAAACAAACAAACAAACCAACCCCAACCCAACCCCCAAAAAACCAAACACAAAACCTAGCAATCCCACTACCATCACCAAAACCAAACAAGCACAAAAACAAAACACCCCCCCACAAATACCCCCCTCA
>VZTE01002323.1:105860-358202 GCA_013397775.1 Eulacestoma nigropectus
TCAAAAAAAAAAAAATGCACTTATTTTTAAGGTACTGCTCTTAGTTCTTGCTGCAAGATGAGTGCAGGCAGCAATTCAGTCAGTAAATTTGGAACTGGAAGGGAATTACTACCCATCAATGCATTTCATGGGGCTATATTCATATCTAAGCTTCTGAAATTATAAAACCCAGTATGGGGAGCTTTTTTACTTCCATTATTTCCATCAGAAGACTGCTTCTGAACCCGAATCTTCTTATCATTTTAAGCTTTCCTCTTGCTTTCAGGTTCCTCTTATTATTGGCCATATACTTTCTTTTAGGCTCACAATATTATTTGAAAGAGATTCCCCTGTTCTTTTTTTAAATGGTATTTGTGCAGAGAACAAGTAGTTCTCCACTCAGCAGACTAGGTATTCTCAGAGCTGCAACAGGGAGGGGAATAAAAAACAGCTGAGCTATCTTTCTGCCACAAAAGTTGGTTTTATATAGCAGGAAGGTTTTTACCTGGCCAGTCTGAAATGCATCTCTCATGCACAGAGCGTATTGGAACTTCATGTTCCAGAATGGAGGCAGGGATTGAATTTCAGTGTCCTGAAAGTGAGACTGGAGAGGAACCATTCTGAGCTGCTGTTCTCTGAATCTTGGACACCTACACTCCCTTTAAATGCCTCTGGTATGCCTAAAGTAGACAGATTAATGCTCTCCTCTGATAATTTGGCAGAATAACACAATTCATTTATTTAACACTTAAGCGAATTTGAAATCACTGTACCCCTTACTTAGTTGCAATGAAAAGGAAAAAGAATAAATTTTAAAAGACACAAAGAATGCTGGAAAATAGGGAAAAATTCACATACCTTTTCCCATGGAAAAAGGGCTAAAATCAGTTTTCAGACTTTAAAAATATTTTATTTGAAAGGAAAAGCTAAAATTTTTTTTTGAAACTGTAAAAATAATTTTCTAAATACTGAAAATACTGATATTCAAATTTTGAAAAAACAAATCTATGTGTGTCTATCAAAAGGCTGATGGTGGCAGAATACCACTCAAAAGAGGAGATAATCTTTACTAACTCAAAACTGCTACTCATAACTAAGTCATAACTAACTCTTTAGAGAATAATATACACAAATCTACACTAATTCCCCTAAATTATATTCAGAGAGGACTGGACTCATTTGAAAACAAGGTGAGCTTTCATTTCCCTCTCAAGAGCAGTACCCCGGCCGCACACCCCTGAATCATACTGAGCTGGGCTGAACTGATGTTAGAGCCCCAGCAGTGCTCTAGCAACTGAGCAAGCTGATGCCAGTGCAAATCCACCGGGAATTCTCCAGGCACACCTCGGCTTGTGCTGAAGAAAGTCCTGAAACTGCTCTGTAGGGGTGCTGAACTGATTTTAAGCTTAGATTTTTCAAGGCAAGGACTGAGGCCCAGCCCTTGTTTTGCCTGTTTTTCTATTCCCAGGGAAAGACAAGTTTTTAAGTACCTCATACTCAAAAGCCTTATCTTATCAGTTTGGCTGTTTTCTTCAGACCTGTTTAAGATCTACGAAGCATTCTACTTGGAACAGATCTTACTGGAAAACAAGGAAACCATTGTTTAAAGATGCAGTACTCTTCATTTTCCTACAAAAGATCCAACAATACAAGTTCCAAATAAGCACTGTGAGTTGAAGCTCACTCTGACACCTCTGTAATTAAAGCATTCCAGCATCAGATGCTTGGCTTCTTGGAGACACAGCAATAATATCTAAACAGCCCGAAGGAAGACAAATGACAGATTCCATTATTTTCTCTGGCTATCTCCAGTATCATAACCTTTTCTTTATCTTGGTCAACACAGACACTGAATGGAATGGGACTAAATCTCTTTTTAATACTCTGACAAACTGCACTGCCCTGTGCAATAGCAGCAAACATTGTATTCACAGCTGCCCTTAAAAATCAGTTACTTCTATTTTTTAATTCTTGTCATCAATCATCCATGCTAATTGGCCAAGTGTATGGCATGCCTATAGAGTATTAAATGTCCCAAAATAACTAATGAGAAGCCTTTTATTTCATCTGTCTCAAATGAAAGTGGTATTAGAATAATAAAGTATTTCCTTCTCTGCCATTGGCATTCAATGAATATTTATGATGTTTTTCACGATATTGCAGTGATATGACAATGTTGAATTCCAGCTAGAATGAGGATACAGTACTTAAAAGGAGATTCTACTTTCTTTCTATCACTCATAAAAGGAATTAATAATTGCAAACCAGCTAACAATTGCTTCTCAAATTAAATCATATTTATCTTTATATTCTAAGCTGGAAAAGCAATCTCTTAATTTGCAGCAATAACTATCTTGAAAAACACTAACATTGTGAACCCATTTATTAAATATTTGTAAAGCTATTTTATGCACAGCACTAATGCCGACTGATCAAAGCATACGTAATTAATGGACAAGAAAGCAATCATTGCAATAATGGAAATCTTATTAGCATACAAATTATGTTGTTTTCAAAAACTCAGAATATTCATATAAGGAAGGTACCACTTATTCCAGACCATATTCCTGAAGCCTATAAGCCAAGCCAACTTCCCTGGAAGGGCCATATTGCTGTGTCTCATGGTATCGGAAAAAAATTTACCCTCTGGAGAGGTAATCATAGGAAATGATTAGGAAGTTTCAATGCAGATCTGGGTATCAGGTGGTACTCCTGCGCTATGTCAGCGTCCACATTGGATAAAGGAATTTATGCAGCACTGTTTTTCAATCTTATTTCTCTCTCTTCTATTACTATCCACCAGATAAGGTGCATTGGTAACCCCTAGAGACAGAGTGGGCTTTATCTATCTTGCTCTTCTTTTTTTGCTCATCAGAAATCTTCCCTCTGCAATGTGACAGGGGGAATATACAGGAGCAGAAGAGGTGAGATGCTTACTGCTGCTGATGTGACTTTTTTGACTCAATGTATTCAGAAAAGGGATTTGCTTACTAACCCCTGACAGTAATTTTTGTGTCTGGAAGCCAGGAACAATTTCCAGCACTTTCTGACTTATCTCCCAGGGTGGACACAGTCTGTCTGACAGACAGTGTTCATACTTTCTTCTGCCAGGATATGTTCATACTCTTGAAAAGAGACATGGTGTTTGTACTCTTATATTTTAAAGACGGAACTTCATTTTGCTCCCCGTATAGTGCACACAGCGAGTAGTGGATCCAGAGATAAAGTTGCTCCTAGCTGCAAACCTTTTTATATCTAACCCCCAGAAGACTATCAATGTCCTATTTAAAGGTGGTGTCCGGAGAGAAAATTCATGTCTCCAGTCATTCTAATCAGTATTTGATCAACAGTATCATAGAAAATATCTGAAGTCTTCTACTGACATCAGTGAAGTATAATTAATACAAATTTGTCTCAGCATTCATCTTTTATTTTTTTGTCAAAATGTATCCAAACGATAATTATTTTTATCCAGAACATGCACCACTTTATTAATAAAGACCATAATTTGGAGATTTTCTGAGCTTCTGAACATCTTTAAGATTTATTCCTAGAAGTTGAGCCACTTCTCACTCCGCCAAGTTTTTATTGATGGAATTTTCCCACAGAAAATAATGGACTCAATATTCTAGATGATATCTGAGCAAAAGAAACTTTCTTACTAACTGAAGTGAGAAGGATAAGACTTTCTATTTTGCGTGTGGACTATCAAAGGCCATTGTAACCTTTCTGTCCAAAGAACATGCATTTAACATGGGGCTACATATTCCCACTGAAATTATAGCATAAGGCAGATTCTGTCTTCCCTCAAAAGTGTTTAATTTATACAATTTACATATGCAGTAGAGCACTATGATAACTCTTGGTTTCCTCATGAGTGAAAAGGATGATCAGGTGAATATAAAATATTCCCACGTTTAAAAAGTATAAGACAAAGTGTATGAAAAGCACACATCACAGATATACTGAATATTACTTACAGGTGAGGAATAGGGAAATGGTAGACAAAGTATTTTCCATTTTGATTGCTTATATTTAATGAAATCATTGCAAGTTCTATGTTGTGATAGTTTAGTATCCCAGCACATCAAATATGTTTTAGGAACTATTACACTATTTTAGTATTACAGGATTTTTCTCTAAAATTTTCATTTTATCAGAAATGGCTTCCTAAAAGAATAACTCCAAATGTAGCTTGAGATGAAGCATCTTTAGTTCCAAATTTATCTAAGGAACCTATGGTAGGAAAAACAAATATTCTTCAAATGCACAACCTCCTACTGGAGTTTTGTTTTTAAATTTTCTGTACATCAAATGCTGTAAATGTTCTCCTGGTTCTCTTCTTTCCAATAGGTGTTAACTATAATAAAATTGTTCTTTTTGTTTCTATGTGTATTAAATCAAATCAAGATTGTTTGGTCACTGTATGCAGTCAAACAAATTTGGTGTATCTCAGTATGATGCTTATCATGGAGGTCTGTTATGGTTCCAGAACTTTAGCCTTCCCTGTATTGAAGTAAGGATGCTGTTGCAGTAAGCCCTTCCCCACTCTCTAGGCATTTTGTTTCTTTCCTACTACTTATCTCTTTTACCTGATGATGTAAACAGAAAATCAACTGAACAGAAATACTGTTGCTCAACATTTGAAATAAAGAGCAGATTTCCTCAGTGCAAAGTACTTTCAACAGAGCTACGGTGTTGTGTTAGCTCTCCTTTTCCCATTTAATCCATAAACACTGCAAACTTCAGCACGCACCAGATCCAGAAAAAGCTCTCACGTTTTGCCAAACCTGGCTGTTCATTTCAGTGTGCAGCAAACACAAGAGAAATTTTTCATTCAGACACACTGCATGAAACACCGTTCACTGAAAAGAAAGATCATGCAGATAGTTGTTATAAGAATATGCACTCAATAAGAAAACGCATTCAAATTCAAATGCATTGGCTACACTTCAAACACTCTCCACAACAGAGCACTGACTGCTGTGTCTGACCTTCACACAGAGCCCTCTCACCATGCAACAACTGTTAGAGGCTATCACAGAATCTATCTTCAGGTAGAGTTCAGGTAAAGTCTTCAGGAATGGTGCCTACTCTGGAGCAGGCTTGACTCAAGTGCTGCCTCCATGCGCTGCAGTATCCTGGGTCACACAAACCAGCCCAAGCCCACTGCTCCTGGGTTACCCTACACCAAGAAAGAGCCCCGTGAGTGGCAAGGGAGCAACTACTCTCAACTCCCAGTTCCCACCAGAGCCCAGTTTACCATCCAGCATGGTGAGTTTGCTGGTATCACAGAATCGAAAAGGAAATGGCAAGACAATAGGGGAGAGCCAAACAGCAGCCCTGAAATAAAAACATGAGACACCATTTTTTAAGATGAATCATCTTTCCTTATTTCATATCCTGGATGGATAATCTGAAGAGAATTATGACCGCTTCTGCTAAAGCAAAGAGTACCATCTGGTTTTAATTTTTCTTGTTTTCACCTTTTTTAGCAGGATGGGGATATATGGCCTTCAAAAAATTGGTGGTTTGCAAGTTACATCATCTTTAAACTTATACTTAACCTTTCTCTACAGTGAAATCACGTCAGGTTTTTCAAGTAGATCATAAAAACAGTGCTTGTCAACAACATCCTAGATCCAGCATTGAACATATAACTTTTCTACATAACTAGTAGGAACAAGCTTCCACACTTCTCCTGTTGCTTTATAACCCTTGATAAGCTCTTTTGGGGTTTGGAGAGCTTTTAAAAGTGGTTTCCACTTCACCCAGACTTAAAAATCCCAAACTGAATGTACAGTTTCTTTATGCTGACATATGTAGAACTTTAAAATGTGAAAAATAGCATTCTAGTTTTGGGGAGAATTTCGACACATCCAACTTTTAAAGAAATATTTAGTATTTTTAATATTAAAAGTCTGCCATCAGTGACTACAAATGCATGCTAATTACCGCGCATTTTAGAAGCACAATATAGCAAATATGAGAATCACTTGAAAGTCTTGCCTTTATTAACATTATAGAGCAACAAACTGGACATACTCTGTCAGTAAATGCATCACTTGTTACCCTGCCTGCAAAGAGACTGCACCAAGCAAGGATGGGAAAGGTGCCAGCTGTACTCACCTACATCAGTACTACCCCCTCCTGCAGTTAATTACAAGATTAGGCTGAAAAAAACATGCAGACTTCAGGAATGTGGAAATCAGGACAGGAAAATAGCCAGTGTTTACAACAAAATAAGGTAGATCTGACCAAACTAATATTCAAACTAAAGGCAAAGAGGAATAATAGTGAGAAAGATAGGCAAAACTGCCCCATCTGTCTGGAGTAAGCTCTGGAATAAGTTACATTGAGAAAACTCCTATCACACCCAAGCACTGCCACTGCAGAAAGATGTGAAATAATGAAGGGAAATTCAGAAAGCCACAACAAAAAAGCGGCTTTTGCCAACATCGTGCATGTAAAATACTATTTCCCCTCTCAGATCACAGCGTTTAAATCAATGGCCTGCTCACTGCCACATAACTTTTTAATATATGCATTGGTGGAGGAATTTAAATCAAATTAAGTACATAGCGATTAATTTCCTGGGGAAGATTAAGACCTTTCCATCTATACGGAATAGTTGAATAATAAGTAAAAAGAGATATTGTCACAAATATTTGAAGGAGGCAATCAGCAAAAGAAAAGCTTTTTAATTTAGGAACTGCAAAGGTAAAGAAGATCAGTGGCAGGAGAAGCAGATTAGATCACAGCACAAAGGCTAGGAGAGAGAAATATATCTTTAATAAAGACTTCAAGTTTTGGTCATGACCAGCAGGATTTTTTTGCAACTACAGAAATAAAAGATAGCACCCATCTTGGAGTGGAAGAGAAGTGGCAGAGACGGTAGTAAGGGAGGGGAGAGGGCTTCAAGGCTGTGCACCACAGCACCTGCAGAGCAAACCATCCACATTTGATAACTACAATCAGTGTCTAAGTCAAACAGACAGGTTTTCTGATTTCTAAATGGCTTTATTTTGGCTGCCAGTGAACAAAAGGTAAAGGGACATGAACTTAAAGCTGCATTTACCTAAATGAGTGTGATCATTAAAACTAACTTTTCTCATTGTTATAACTGAAAGACAAGTGAAACAACAACAGAATCTTGAGAATGTAATACTGATTAAAGATTCTACCGTGATGAGACAATTAATTTTAAAAAATGGAGACATAATACTTTAGCAGAGAATGATAGCCATCCCTCTTTTGGTTTCTTAAAAATCTCATTAAAGCACAAGGGAATTGCTGTGTTTCAGAATTTTTTCACTTGTTCCCCTTCTTAGATGAGATCCACTGCTGAATGAGATTGTATTAGTGACACACAGGGCATTTGGAGCAAGTTCTTTCATGGCTCCTCTCACCTATGTACTGCCAGGAGTTGCTGAGCATAGTGGAAAGCAGTCGTGGATGCAGCTGGTATGAAAGACACAAGAGAAAATAAGGCTGCTGTGTTGCATTGGGATTGCAACATACAGCTGCATTTTGTTACTAACTGAGAAGAGTTTCTGTACGGTTTCTGTATTTTAAAAAGCATTTGCAGACCTCAAAGAATAAAGCCAGCCTAAAATTAAAAGATTAACTTCAGTTTTCTTATCTCCATCTGAACTCAGGTTTTTCTATGATTCTCTTATAACAAGATCATAAAATACATGCAGTCTGCAAAAGCCTAACACATTATATTTCAGAGGTAGCACTGCCTTGCATGTCACTTAGAGAAGTGAAAAGCATGTCACAGACTAGATTTTCAGCCATGACAAGCCCCCAGGCTGTGGCATGCCTTTATTGAAAAACCTAAGGCTGACATGCCTTTAATTTCACTGAGATGCACATTAAAAATTGTATGCTATTCACATTTTGTGTAACAAAGTTTATTCTCTCTCACTGCTAACATTTGGGTTATTGTAAAGCAGTTCCACAAAGAGAGGATACTAAACATTAACTCTATCAGGGAAATGTTTCTATGCAAAACAAGCAATGTACTTTTTTAAAAGACTTGATTCAATACAGCTTTTCACCAGCCCATTTGGAATACCCATTTTTAATATTCAGTGTGTTTTTAAGCCCTTTGCTTAATCAGAGCCTAACAGAAAGACCAGCATGTCTGAAAGGCTCAGGGAAAATATTTTTCAGAAAGTATGAAAGGCAGCTATTCTGCCCCTGATATTTTTAAGTATAAGTAGAGAAAAATATTCTATAGTTTTGAAATGTCTGGTTTCACATCACATGTTCCCAAGATTTACAGCAGAGAGATATGCAGTTTGATATTTCTAAAGTGGCAACACTTAGGATCTTCCATGTTTATTTTATAATTTTTATGGAGTTCTTTTTAATATCACTCTCTTTTATCATTCATCATTGGGTGAGCCTTTGAGCAGTTTACCAGTTAATAAAAATCCTTATCTAAAAATCCCTATAAATGTATGAGACACATAACATGATTATCAGGATATACATTAAGTTCATCATCCACTTTCCTGTGGAAATACTTCATAGAAGTATTTCAATCAGAAATACAATACAGTATGCTTATATTAAAATACATACTAAATAATAAGTTGCATAATAAAATCAATATTTGAGGTGCTTAGCTGCATCTTTAGTTACCTGAACATTTTAATAGTAGACTGTTACTCACTGTTGCAACATAAAAATGCAGAAATCTAAAGTGCCCAGATCTTAAAAACTCCAAATGCCCAAACATAAAAAACATATATGAAAGGAAATAATTGGCAAGGTAGTTACATTTTCCTTCTTTCCTTCCTTCTGTCCATGTACATGCTATCTGTAGTAATTGCTACAGAAATTCGTGAGCCCAATGAGTCAGATGCCACTACTTAGGTTTTAAGGGAAAGTATGCTTAATATTAATGATTCATACCAGTTACTTATCCAAATGTTTTCTGAACCAAATCTACAGGGATTTCTATTCCTTCTGTCACAGCTTCGTCCGTAGCCCAGGAGCAGCTGGGATGAATTTTAGAAGTGCTCTGGAGCAGGTTCCCTCCCCTCTCTCACAGGCTAAGGGTTGACTCAAATTGGGGAAATGGCCCCTGCTAGGTCCCTTGGGATTTAACAGCTGTGCTACGGAAAATACACTTAAAGCAGAGAGAAAGCTTGCTTTGCTCTACACAGTTAGGAAATAACCACTGAAGGATATCCTTCTTCCCATACACTTTCCCCTTACTTTCTGCAAGAGGGAAAACTTGACACTAACACGCACAGGTCTGGAACATCAGGCTGAAAGCTGAACGCTGAATCTTTTCTACAACAATAATTGTGGCTCTTTGGCTGCTATAATATAACCTGCATCTTCAAAATGGAAATGAGCAGAAAACATCATCTAGATGCAAAGACATCCAAATTTCCACAGTGCTACAGTCCTTGCTTTTAATGAGTAGGCTACACGATAAGTCTCATTAAATGAATAGCTTTAAAACCACACAAAAAATCATGAATCAATTAATAAGTCCAGAGTTTACAATAGAAAGGTCCTTACAAAGCATTTGTGATGCTGCTGAGGTCTACTCACAGCAATCATTGTGTGACCTGGTGTGTAATGCTGTGTCGGTTTGTTGTGCACTCATCTAAAGGGACCAGCAAACAATTATCCCTCAGCTGTATGTGTAGCTTGTCTGATTTATTTCTAGATGCAATTTAACTGATCTATGTGGTCTTACCTCAGGCAATCTATACTTTTAATCCCCGATCAAATTTTGTAGTGTCATAATTGCTTTTCTTATACGTTTGCCTTGCTCCTATATCAATGAAACTGTCATAATGGAGAAGAAACTGTGTAGCCTGACACCAAGAAAAGATTTTAATTTTAAAAAAAAAGGAAATTAAATGAAAAGCTAGATATTTTGTGTCTCAAATGCCAGCCTTCAGTGTCACTCATAACAAAAGCACCAATAATAAAATTTATAAGATTTGACTATGATCTTGGAAAACTCAGTGTTAAGACTATCTAACAGAAGATGTCATCGCAGCCTCTTTTGGAGATGTTCACATGCTTCTCTGGCCTGCAGCAAACATCTGAGTTCAGCAGAACAAGAACCTCCAGGCTACAGAAGTTTACCTCTGTCTCACAGAATTCACATACAGCTGAGACATGCACTTCTGACCACTGAAACTTCCTCTCCCCTTTGTGACTCCTGAAGAGCATTTTAACCAAATCAGCCCAACACAAACGTGGTGAAGCTGTAGCCCCACAGTCACCAGGCAAATGCAGTAACACCACAGTGTATCAGAAAGCAAGTCAAGCAGTAGCATGCAGGACAAGGAAGCCACCTAAGGGAAGACCTTCAGTGCTTGAGTCTCCACAAGCAAATCAACAAGCTATTTCCTTCACTGCACGGAGCAGGACCCTGTCCTTCACTGGGGGTGGCAGAGGGAGGGAGGGAAAATTACCAGGCTCTGCTGCTGTCTCTCACTCTTGGGACAATATTCCTTGCAGTCTCTGGCTGTGGCTTTTAGCTCTGGCTAGTTTGCAGCACTCACAATGATGACTGCTTGTGCACAACTTCATCCTAATTATGTGGTCAAAAACAACTGAACTGCTGTCTAATTCAGCAGCCAAGATGAATGAGGCAGAACTGAAATTGCACAGGCATAAGAATTTCACTAGAAGTTTTTGAGGCACAATTTGTGAGATAGAAAAAGTGTAGAATTTACAAACAATAAAATAGTAACTTTATTTTTCAAAGATTTCCAGTTAAAGGCTTGGCGCTTATATAGCTAATTTACACAGAAAAAACTCCTATGTCAATCCATCATAGATGGAAAACCATGTCGATTTTTACATATGCTGTTATAGACCACTCTTCCCTCAAATAGTTCTCTATAATCTCTTGATTTGTGTTGAGTTACTATTGAAAATTCTGCAGTTTGTCAGTATTACAGTCACACTCAGAATTTTACATGTCACCAAGCAGCATGTAGACTGTACTCTGAAGTGACAAGGAAACATCAGCCCTGGACAGCTTATTCACACAATTTATGATATTGTTTAACTGTGAATTCACTCTTTATATTCAAATTATCTTGTTTGGTTAGAGCTGGGTTGTTTGCATCTAATTACCTGTTATAACACCTACTGATACTAAATGAGTGGCATCACACAGAAACTGTGCAGGTTATGCTCAGAACGAAGGGTCACTCAGTCAAAAAGGTTTGATCACACGTAACTGAGAGAGCTGGGTACAGCTCTGCTTGTCTTAGTCACATACACAAAATTTAATGTCAAAGCAGTCTGAGAAGTTCTTGGATGAAAGAAAGATTTTTTAGCAGAAACAAAAAGTTTAATGAAACTTTGGCTAGATGTTGGAGGCTGATATATAAAAATATACATGCTGTTAAAAGTATCAACAACAGAGATGTGTGAACTTCTTTATAGACCATGTTCTGAAAGAATAATTTGATTTCTGACAGTGGTTAGTAGGAGGCATGGTTATAAGTTTTGGTGCATTTTAGGTCAATATGAGTTACGAAACTGGAAAAATTACTGTCACACAGAACGTTTCAACGAGTGAAGCACAACAAGTGCCAGGTTTGATTAAAACTGCTCATAAAAAAGTGAGAGAAGAGACTGATTCTTGTCCAGTGCTTTGGGTTCATATGCCAACAACTTCAGCTCTCACTATGGACCAGATACAAACTGGGTGATAATGTAGAAGTCAGCATCCTAGGATTATTTTTCTAAAATGTATAGAACAGAAATACCTACAAATTTTTCAAATGAGGTGGTTGGGGGGGGAAAAAAAATTGAAAAACAAAAAGGCAGCCTACTTTACTTTTCTAAGTGCTGCCTTTGGCCTTAGCCTGCTTTGTCTTGGCAGAACTGTCATGAAGCTGGGATGCAACCCAAGTGAAGCATGTTGTCCTATACTGAAGAGGCTCCATCAAGGGGTCTGCTGCACCTTCTGCTTCATCAACTTCCAAATATGTGAACTCCAAGGGGGAAATCCTACCATGCCATATACTCTACTGAAGTGCAAGATCTCTTTTGTTTTATGAAATCTTAAAAAATAACTATCTTTGCGTTGCTCTAGCAGAGGCTAGAAAATGCTGAAGACATCCTAAGCAGCAGCAGCGGAGAGAACAACCTCCTATGAGAAGATGGTGGGGAGAACAGCGGAAGGTAGCAAATACAGAAGTTCTAAAAGCTGACTCCAAAAATACTAGAAAACTATTTAAAAATGTGCTGTACATTTGTCTGCAATAAATGCCATTATAATACTTTAATTTTCCTGTGTTTCACTAAAATGCTTGCAGGCTCCAAGAATCCTATTTGCAACTGGAGCACCTCTCCAAGGAAGAAAACTAGTTCATCATAGAAATCCTGACTGCCAGAAAAGAGGAGCAGTGATGTATGAAAATATAATCCATTGAACATTAGACCTGACAACCTCAGAGCATTTCCAGGCTAAGTCAGCTAATAACACCACTCTTAACACTGCAGGTGGATTCACACTCAGCAAAATGCTACATTCAAGTGAAGGAATATTTTTGCCTAGAGCTGTTATAAAGATTAACAACAGCGGAGAATATATTAATTGGTGAAGCTAAAAACCCAGAAGTGCTGCTGTGTGAACAGAGAATTAAAATACAGTTTTAAAAGTTAAGGGTATTTTACTGCCCATAAAGTAAAAATGTCACATTGCAAAATATTCCTCAAGGGAAAATTTTGCTTTTAGGTGCACACAAAAATTCCTAACAGGCTAAATTCTAAATTCTTGTTACATCAATGTGGGTCACTTTCACTGAAGACAAAGAAGACTCAATTTAAAAGCTTTTTAAAATTGCCCACTGATGGGGTAACCTAGATAAAAGCAGAATATAAATTAAAGTTTGTCATGCAACTATTCAACAACGGAGAGAAGAACAATTAACCTAAATCAATAGATCTTTTCAAATGTGGTACAAAATTGTCACAGAAAATGTATATATCTTATTTGTTTTCTTAGAGTATCCAAAACAGTGCTGTATAGGATAAAAATAAGCATGTTAGAACTAATTTTATACTTCAGAATTTGTTTACTAAATGAACCTGCTTTCAGATCTAAGCATACTTAGAAATGTATTTATCATTTATGAGCTTTACTCATTTTTTAAACTCTCAAGAAGAGCAGATGTTGAGAAGATTTTAGAGTTGTATGATGACAACTCTTTAAAGAACAGTAGAAAACATATCCTTGAGATTTCAACAAACTGGCTTATGAATATTCTTCCTATTGCTTCAGCCTGCAGAATATTATTTGTACACTTTGAGGTTTCTCATTTATCTTTTTTCCATGCTTCATATTCCCAGCCATCTGATACCCAGTAAAGAATTACACTGTTGAGCCAAAAGAATATATACAATGAGCACAACTGATCACCAAAATATTCAGCATTTCTTTGACTTACATGATCTGCACTTAAAGCTGCAGGTTCTTTTAGTCATCACTAGACATCATTTTTAAATTGCTATGCTCCACCACATTATTTTAATCGCTCAGAATTATTTGACATCTGAGTCATGTAATTCCACACAGTACACTCGACACATTCTCCAAATGCGCTTGAACAGGCTCTTGAGTCTGATCATTCATTACTAACTTACAGCACTACACCTGATCAGCACTCTTAGAATATCTCCACTAATTCTAGACAGCATTTCAAAAGAAGTTTCTCCTACATTTTGTGTAGCAAAAAGGATTTTAGAATAACGTTTTGAGTTATATTTACAAACTGTTTATTAGAGCACTTTGCTAGGTAAAAACCACCTCATAGAAGAGATTTGCCACTGATTGAAACAAGAACAGGATCAAACCAGTGAAATCTTACTATGTTTTCCCTGTACAGTGAAATAATAATAAAATGAAAGTCTACTTAGAAAAGGGAGAACAGTAATACTAAATTTTTGCATCTTTATGGCATTTATTGTCACAGAGGAGTCCTGGTGAAAAGCTAGTAAATAATAACTTCCTCATCCATCTGAAATCTCTGTGAGAGTTTTAGGTACACAGAACAGAATTACCAGAGCTGGAACAATCCCAAGGCAGCAGGGCTAACATCTGTTCCTACGGAAAATAAAACAAGAACTGCAATTCCCTCAAGCACTCAGGAATTCAGTTTTATACTATTTCTGAAATATGTTAACTCCAAAATAATAGGTTTTTAACTCTAGATTCATGACAGAAAAGCACTCACATCCCAAATATTAAGCTAAACCAGGTACTTCTGTAGTGCTCTCTTCTAGGAGGGAAGGGAGATAAATCAGAGGTAGCTCTGAGGAAAGAGTTTACAGACTGAGGCTGATGCAGGATACCTAATCTTGCTGTTCTGACCACTGTCCCCACTGAGAGAATATGCTGCACCTCAAGGCTCTGTTTGGTGGTTTTCATCCCCAAGCCACTGGGCAGCTGAGAGTTTGTAAATACCCATGTAAGATGTCTTTGCTTGTAACTTCAAATGGAGACATATCGGTAGAAACAGTAGCATCCCTAAATTTGCCATACATCTTTTTTCCTTCTCTTAGGGACACCGAATGCAGGAATAACTATACCACTGAAAACCACTGTTACTCTGGAATGCCCATAACTCATAGATTTTTTTAATTTTTTTTTTCTTGGCCTAAGCTTCACTGCACCATCTTCAAACACACACCTGGAAGTATGGCTCAGCTGTGCCCGTACCAGCCTGCACCTGCCTGAGTCACACACCATCTGCCCGGTAACCATAAAACAGCCTTGCTGGCTCTTCAAGACTATTAAGCTCCATCTAGTAAACACTTATATGGCCCAGCTACTAAACACATCGCCCAAACGCACCTCTCTTATCTGGACATATCTCTGTGGGATTGACATAATCTCTTAGTGATCTGCTCTTCGACAAAGACAGTAAAATCAGTTTCAAGAAAAGCACAGTCAGGTAAGAAGATGTTAATTAAACCCTAAGCACTAAGAATCAAATCAGAACTAGAACAAGAGACATTGGAGACTGGAAACTCAGAACTGCTCGGTGATGCAGATTAGAAAAGACCCTTCCAGGAAATCTTTTTCCTTCCCCTTACATTCTCCTGAATACACATTCTCCTGCAGCCTTCCTTTCCAGAATCATTGTTCTTAAAAAAAAAACGTGTGTGGGGGTTAGGGACATAGCTGTGGATACAACTCCTCTCCAGGGCCTCTCCACCCAGAACGCAGACTCTGCTGATACTTCATCTGTTCCCTCTGCACTCAAGTTATTTCTCTCTTGAGGAAGGAGCACTCCTCCTTTACAGACAACATTACTTGAAAGGGGCTTGAAATAATTTTAACCTGCACTATGTAATCACAGCTCTCAAGACAGTTGTTTGCTAGGCTGCTGTACTGATTGACACACTATGTGCTACAACAGCTACCAAGAACTGCAGCAGGTCCCAGCGCAGCTAAAGCACTTCAGACTTTCCCTTCTCTACCACACTCCACTTTCCTTCTGCACCTCCCTTTACAGCAATGTTTTAATCCTTCCTTGGGGGGGGGTTGCACCTGCTGTTTCAGTGCCAGAAAAGGAGAAATTTCAAACAGAAATTTAGAAATTTGCAACATTGTCAACATCACCTCCCTTTCACCACATTGTCCACTTTGGATAATTATTGCAGGAGAGACTCTGTCGAAATAGATCTTATTGCATATATTGCAAACCATTAACTTGCATGTAATGAAGAGAGGTGCTGATATTTTCTTGCTGATACGGGATCATCACCAGAGATACACACTGATGTGTTATCTGCCACTGATCACAAGATACTGACGTGGTTTGAAGTCACAGTACAGGTGGAGGGAGCCACTCCAGGTTTTCTATAATTTTTAGAAGATGGTGTTTCAATGGTACACTTGTTGCAAGGAGGACATTTCTCCATAAATATCTGTAGGATTTTATCTTATCACCCTCTTTCTATCCTATCCCTTATAAAAAAAACTCGGTGAAGCAGGGCACAAGGCTTTCATGCAGCGATAGAAGGTACACAGCTTTTTTCCTACTTTTCCTGCTAGATGCTGAAGAGGTGGCAAAGGAATCTACCTAGTAGTACTTCTGACTAAGTAGAACACAAAAGACCATCTAATCATCAGGAAAAAAAATGTCCTGCTTATTCAACAGACACCAGAACCTGTAGCTCCATGTTGCTTATCCAACACATATACACTGCCCACTCTTTCACTATCGTGCTATTTTCAAAGAGCCCTCTGTAACAACTTTAGACAAACCCAACTGGCAAAGGAAAAAACTGTCTTGAAAACTTGCTTTAAAACCATCTATGCCCTCTACCAGCTTAACTGCTGATCTAGAGCAGGACAGAGCTTCTGCATTTCATAAAATTAACTTTTTTCTTTAGTCTTTTCATCCTTCAAATTCAAGGAATACAGACGAGGGAAAAAAAAAAGAAAAAAAAAGAAAAAAGCAATCTCAAAGTATAAACCAAAGGTGTATTAGAAAAAAGCAGCTACAAAAGAAATCACACTTCAGAAAAAAGCCAAGGTTGTAGTACTACTGAAATATGCTTGCTTTCTTTAGAAGCTTGAAGAGAACTACCCTGTGAAGCACAAACCCACACCACCACTTAGACAGTGCAATCACCTTCCCTTGAGCTTTGTTTCTTTTTCATTTGTAGGGACTTTCACTCTGTACACAAAGTAGCAACAAAGCAGCTTTTAGGGCATATTAAGCATTATGTTAAACACTGTCTAGATACAGACAAAATACAAAGCAGAGGAAGCTAAGAGATATTAGGCAGAAAATGTTTCCTTAGCTTTTCTATAAATGCATGTTGTTCATTTATTTTCATCAAATATCCAGCTATTAAAATGACAGATTCTGCAGAAAGTGTTCTACAACTTCTGACTAAAGCCTTTTTTATTTGACACCTACTATATCTATTAAATCATCAACTGCTGATTAGCTTGAGGGCTAATCTTTGAAATGTCACAGCTAATTTCAGTTCTCATTTTAAAAAGTTAGGATTTCCTTTTGTATGCAGTTTTACATTGTTGGCAGATGAAAACATTTGAAATGAATTTTCCTAATGAGCAAACATTGTTTATGACCTTATGCAAACTTGCTGATGGCTTAGTTTAGCAGCTCTCTATTTTGAGGAGCCTCCTAAATGAACTGGCCACATAGAGAACAAATTAGTTCACCAACCCACTGCATTGCTCTCACATGTTCCTGAGAGCTGGATAATGCACTGGAAGTCAGGAGGGAGTAAGGAAGTCAGAGATTCACCGTGTTTATCTCTTCTCTGGTAAACTGAGATTCGAGGTTCAAGAAAACCAAAAAGCTCTGTAGGGGGTCTTGCACACAGCCAGATCCCAAAAATTTTTCTTTTCTGTGCTACACAAGAAATGCCCTACCAGGAATCAAGTTCTGAAAAATGAAAAGGCAAAGCAAGGCATTAAATTCAGAATAGTTCCCATTCATGGGGTCAGGAGCAGAAAAAACCTGAGATTTGCCAAGGGTCGATGGGGTTGTGAGCATGTGAATGTGAGTGCATACATATATAGAGTTTCCCGACCATGTGTTTTTCTAGCTTGCAGTACTCCCTCAAATCACCCAATTATGGTTAATGTCCAACAAGAAATTTTCAAAGGCTCAAAATTAAGTCAAATTTGATTGAACATTCAAAAGCATTTCTCAGTAACAGATGTCTTTATAGTGTTAAATATTCCACTGCACACTAAACCTCTACCCCCCCCTTTTATAAAATTAAATGTACTTTTAAAGCTCTATTCTAGATTAACAAGAAATTGTTTGATTGAAATTTCTGCCCTCCCCTCAATGCTTTTACTATTCACCCTACCTCAGCCATACCAACAAAGAAAATTTAACTGCAGGTATAAATAGCTCTTAAGGCTTAATTCAGAACTGTTAATGCAAAATTAGCTGCACTGATCAATGCTAAGAACAGAAATGTTTGTTAGACTCCCATATTAAGCATAAATTCATCCTCCTGAAGTCCATGCTAATTTCATCTGATTCTCTGCCAAAGACCAACATGTTTTTTAATTTAACCATCTCGGGTATGTTATTTTTCCAGGATGACATGCAATAAATACTTTCTCCCTGTTCCTATTCCGTTGCTAACACCTCCTGTATTTCTGAGATTCCTGTATGACACAGTGTCTACTGAAGCCTGGAAATTGGAGGCAAGCTGCTAAGATAAATCTTCAGAAATAATCAGCATCAAAATACAAAGCAAACTTCATATAAATAAGCATTTTTCTGGTTATGAAATATGACTGGATACATTCAAATGCAGGATGCCAGGGACAGACTTGAAAGCTATTTCATGGCTGTGGTTTCAATTGTGCAGCAGCTACTGTGATGGAATTTTATCCTACTGTGCTAGTCTCTGGCTGACATAAAAGGAAAAGACAACACTGTATTTAATTTTCTCACTCTTCCACTGCAATTCTTTTTCCATTACACAGAAATAATAGAAGGTCATAAGGACAAGAAATAAATTAACAATTTTGAAACTTGATTTATAATGACAGATAATAGCAGTAAATGCAAGGAGCAGAATACCCCGCTGCAACAGTTCAGGCATAAATCAGTGAGAATGGTAACATTCATGACTTCACATCAGTGACAAAGGTGAAGCAAATAGAAGATTACAGGAAAACATTCTGAAAATAAAGTGTCATGTTTTGACTAAAAAAGG
This sequence comes from Eulacestoma nigropectus, assembly GCA_013397775.1. Classification (NCBI taxonomy): domain Eukaryota; kingdom Metazoa; phylum Chordata; class Aves; order Passeriformes; genus Eulacestoma; species Eulacestoma nigropectus. The sequence goes on from VZTE01002323.1 coordinate 124,569, forward strand.
AACCAAAGATTATTTCCGACATGCACTGTATTTTTCCCACTACTTGGCTCCCCCATGTAACCAAAACAAACTTTTAATATCCTGAGAACAAATGTGGCATTTACTATGGCAGCCTTCCAGTGCCTAAAGGGAACCAACAAGAAAACTGCAGAGGAACTATTTACAAGGGGATGTAGTGATGGGATAAGGTTAAATGGATTCCAACTGAAAGAGGGCAGGTTTAGATAAGATATTAGGAAGAAATTCTTTACTGTGAGGGTGCTGAGGCACTGGAACAGGTTGCCCAGAGAAACTGCGGATGCTGCATCCCTGAAAGTGTCCAAGGCCAGGCTGGATGGGGCTCTGAGAGGGGTTGGAACTAGATGGCCTTTAAGGTCCCTTCCAACCTCAACCATTCTGTGACATCTTTCCAAGTACAACCAACATTTTTTTACTAACAAATATAAACATTGTTGCAAATTTAATTTACTGTGTAGTCAACCATAGTCTCTACAAAGAGAAAAAAAGGGTAAAAAATAACTAAAACAAAATATTTTGATCCAGCATACACTAAATATGATTTGGTATCCTGAGAAGACAGCACCTATTCTTCATTAATTAATAAATCTGCAAGCTATATTATGGTAACATTGCACAAAATAAAGTTTGTTTTTCTTCTCCTTTTTTTTTTTTTTTTTAATTATCCCTTAGACAAACAGTCTTGCTTTAGGAGAATTATTCTGGCTCTGTGGAAAATTCTCCTCAGCTTTCACACATATACGATGAATGTGTTATAGGTAGCATGCTGTATAATTGAAGTGCAGATATATACATCTCCTAGATATATTTTTTTTTTCCATCACTTTATCACTCTGTACTGATTCAAAGTAGTAACTGTTCAACAGAGATCTCAGTAGATCCGCCAAATCTAAATTACTTCCAGTGCCTCTACCAGCTACATAAGGGAACTCCTCAAACATCTAAACAGTGTCAAAAAAATCCTGTGTAAATACTTCTTTTCTTATCTTTAATTTTCGACACTTAACAGAAAGAATGTCTACTATTTGAGAAGAGGAATATATTTAGCAAGGAAACAGGACTCGGCACTTTATAAATCACTACAGTAGTGTCGCATTCAGTTTCTACAACTGTGTCTATCTGGATTAAGAAAAGTGAAAAAAAAAATTTCAAAGTCCTTTAAGTTATTTTGTTATTTCAGCAACTTTCTCATGTATAACTAATCAGGTGCTCAGATAACCAAGGAATTAGAAAAATGCACACCACGAAAGCCAAGCTAGTCTCAAATCAAAAGCACTGCTGTCCAGAAAGCTGGTCATTGCAGAGGGGCCATTCTAACTACACAATGCCTTACTCAACTGGAAAATGGCCAACACCAGTGAATCTGTCTCCAGAATTAGGACACTCAGATTAACAAAACTGTAGGAACATCCCTGCAGGTCTTTTGGTTTGCATTCCTCATAACAAAATCCTTTTCCACCCCTCAAACAGTATCCAGTTGATCTGTTAAAAAGTGTAGCAGATAGCTGTATTACTCTTTTCTGATAAAACACCACTTTTATGTTTCCTTGCTCTGTATTCAGAACACACAAGGAATTTATATGGTAGCCAACATGACTGTAAGCCCTATAAATCTGATAAGCATGAAGGCAAAATAGCAGAAGGAATCAATTCTCTAGGAAAAAAAAAAATCCAGAAGAGAGCAGAACCCTCAGGAATATTTAAGGAATAGCCATAATTTCCCTTCCAATAGATTTCTGACAGCAGAATTAGAATAAATAATATTTTCTACTGAGTTTCTGATGCATAAAAATAGGATTTGTCATGTCAAGTCTCTGGACAATAGCTTTATCTGTTTTCTAAATGCTGTCTCCTAGAAAATTAAAAAAAATAAAAGAAAAAAAAGAACAGAAAGTTGAAAGAATGATATTCTGTAAAATTAGGAACTAGCACACTTCATCCAAACAAGTCTTTTTAAAAATTGTTTAAAAAATTCCACAACCCCCACCCCCACTTAACAGTGTTGCTTTCTATAAATAATTTCAAAGAAAATGAAAACTCGGTAAAGGGATTTATTATTTATGACATGACAGTGGTTCTGATATCATATTCACAGAAAGCTAAGGAAAGATGCCTCTACTTAATAGATTTTCCAGTTTTAGATTCTTGTCTACAGCTTCTTGTCTATCTTCTCTTACCTAATAAATAACAACATAGTTTATTATTGGGTGAGTTTTTGAATATTGATAAGATTTAGTCCTTCCTTTTATTTCCTCTTATTTTTTTCGAAACTCATTTTATATTTGGCACAGATACACTTGAATAAAGGGATGTCCTTTTCCTGTTTAGAGTAAGTTTTTAAAAATAAACTGTAAAAAATTTATATTAAAATACATATTCTGGGAAAAAAATGAAATTAGATTTAGCACTCCAAGACTTAAAACTCGTATTCCAGTGAAAGTTTTAAGTTAGGTCACAAATGACAGCAATTTATTAGATTGAAGAATAAAAAGTTTTAAAGTATTTCTGGTAAGAATCAATCTGCTCCTTCAGCTTTCTGAACACTACAATGCAAAATATTTAATATCTCCTCTAAAACTCTTTTTCTCCATTCTGTCTGGAAAAGCTTGAGTATCGTATGTTGTAATTATGGCCTAAGAAAGTGCTATAGATTGCTATAGATTTTTTTCTCTCCATATCTTTCTCAATAAAATGTTTTTGTGAATTGCAGTTACAGGAAGCATGATCCTTGCAAATACCAGGTTTGGGCTGTGCATTTTCATTATGGCTTGGCTGGCCAATGATAAAGAGAAATATTTTATCAAGCACCTCAGACAGGTACTAAATACAGGGAATAACCATGCAGTAATTTCTTTGAAAACTATTATACCTGATACAATAAAGTAAGTAAACACAGCTGAATGTGGCTGTTAAAGCTTTGATTAATTCCCCCCCCCCCCACAAAGGGATGCTTGTGGGATTTTTCTGGTGTCTCTGAAACTAATAAAAAAGAGCTTTTTTTTCAATCTTAGATTTTTTTGGGGTTGATTTTGTTGTTGTTGGTTTTTTTTTTTTATTGGAGGGGGAACAGTGAAGGACAATTAAGCAATGCTAATGAAATCTATCAATTTCACCATAACCGGCTGCAAAACTAAACTGAAGGCAAAAAGGATAAAAGAAAAAGGAGCTACATAGCAATATTCAACTTCAAGCCTATTGATAGATACCGTACATGGAATAACGCAGGACAAATATAACTGAGTCCCTCCAGAGTCTGTTTCATATCTGCTACTGTCTGAAAGCTTCATCAAAGATCCAGTCCTACTGTGGATGCAATGGAATAACAAATTATTTTACTGAAACTTTCAGTCAAATTCAGTGTAAAAAGAAGGCAAAATTCATATTGTGCAAGCAACTAGATACTAGCATTGTCTTGCCATATGATTGGTTTTTACTTAGAAATTCTGAATTAGTTTCAATTGTACCATGTCACAGAAAGTTTTTACAGCAATTAACAAAGACATCAAAAGGTTGAGCCTTTACACCTTGTTAATGTCTTTGTGCAGGCATTTCCTCCTTGAATCAATTTCTGACATGTATGACAACTTTAGTTCTGCTACATCAACATGTTGAGAGGTTAATTGATATCCAAGGCAGTTTAAACTAACATGGGAATAGAATCTGACCGGCTCCCTCCAACCTCCTCCATGCTCTTGTTGCAAGGAGACGCCCCTCTGTGCACCACTTAAGTACACTTTTCTTCAAACACCAGTTTCCTTATCTAGCGATGTTGCAGTCCAAGCACACTGCTCAACAAAGCATGTTCCAGTAGGTTCCTTGTTGCAGCTGTTGGAAACTGTGAAGATCATTCTCCCTGAAATGGAGTTTGCTCATCTCTCTTGGTGAGCTCTGCAGACTCCTGAACACACATGCACCACTAACTTCTGACTGATGTTGCCTCAGATACAATCAAGCAATTAAGAAGTTTTAAGGCCACACTCCTGTCATCTGTTCTACTCCGTCAAAAAGCAGAAGAAATGTAAACAAATTCTAAAAAAAAAAAAACACTGTGGATTTGCAATTGTACAATTGAAATCAGAATGAGGATACTACTGTATATGGCCAGTTCTTCTTAAGTCAATATGAGCATGCTTTATACTTGACTGTGAAAAAATACAAATTATAAATAAATTTAAATCACAACTGAAGAATGTTGCAAGAATATCTAGGATGTACATCACTGGAGTTAGAGACAGTGTACTATGGCCTATTGCCAAACCTAAATGATGGAGAGAAATATGTATTTTCAGATCACATTCCAGCTACTCCTTAACTCGTAAAACATTCCATTAAAAGGTCACTGCAGCTTGCAAAACTTATGGTTCCCTTGAGACCACTCTGATTTGTTAATTCAGACGACATTTGTGCTTAAAAATCTGATAACTGAGGAATTGTAGAGAGTCATCTCTTGGCATCTGAAGACAGGTAATAAGCAAGAGTCTCAAGGCAACAACATTAAGCTTTAATAAAAAGGAGACCTGGAAGCTCTGAAGATAGAAGAAATACACAACTGTGTTTCTCTTTCAAGTGTACTTAATATTTAATACTTGTTGCAACTACTGACACAAAATCACAAGCCTCCTCCATCCCACAATTGTCTGATGAGGACCTACCGTTACTCCAAAGAACCTGGTTTCATTCATAGCATTCAGAAAAATTTTGCCAAGTTTGTGATTTGTGTAGTCAAAATCTTCAATTTTTTGATGCTTGTTGGTGGAATTCAGATAATTCATTGCCCGCTGTAGGGTCCTGGCAATCACCCATATTCCATCATAGGCATAACCATGAAATTTGCTGGATTGTCCATCACCACGTTTAGCATTGTATTCCTTTTCATACTGCTGTGGAGTCTGCAGAGGAGATAAAATTCAGTTTTATCTCAATATTTAACATTTTACAGAGTTGCATCTAAACTGACACCTCAAACTGCACCCTCCAATTTAGAGATGTGCATAACTAATAGAGAAGAGGCCTCCAAAATAAAAATCGTGAAAGAAAATAAAATTCAAAAAACATGTACTGCCTAACTTAAAAACTGCAGGTGAGATCGGGAAGCAGAACTAGGAGACAGAGACTGAAAGCAGTTGTACTGCCTCACCGTATAAAGGACAACTTGCCATACTTTACTTTTGTACAGAAGTCTCCAGTTCAACCAAAACTGTACACTGGTCAGCCATAATACTAGAACAGAGAATAAGTCTGTATCCCTGCAAATTAGTGGTCTGATTACACTTTACAGGATAACACAAATCAAATAACCTTTACTTGAGCATCCGTTTGCTCAATATGAAATTCTGAGTGGCAATTTGTCTATGTTTTACAAGTTCACTACATTCTGGATGGTGTGCTATCACATGATGAGTTGCCTTTCTGTAAAGTTGCCTTTCATGCTCACTCAGCAAGGCATGAAAGGCAGATGGAAAAAACTAAAAGATGAAAAGCAGCAAAATCAGGCATGTTTATTCATTGGTCAGAGTTTGTATGGATTTGTTCTGTGATAAAATCTTACGTGCTTTATGGAAATACCACACATTTTATATTTAAAACAAGCCTCACCTCCTGCCCCCTAGTTCTGGGAGGCAGAAATCACCATTCAAATTGGCTGTTTGGAGAACAGGTTTAAATACAGAGTTTTTAAAAACAGAGTTTTCTGTTTCTGTGCTCAACTATTTAACTTGATGTGACACAGCACATGATACTAAAGACCAAAATTCAAGCTTTAATGTACATTTAGGTATAATGTTCATACAGGGAGAAGAGGGCAGATTTGAAGCAAGGGACTTTACTGCTTGCTTACCCTGTAGAGAATTAGATTTGATTTTCAAATATTTTAAAATTGCAAACTAGTGGAAAGTGGTCAAACTAACTATGATGACTGCCAGGTCTCTTGGTAGAAGAACCCTTTAGCTTCACCTCCCTCCTTGGTGCTTTACTGTGCCAACACACCAGTGAGAGAACTGATGATATAATAAAACAGATGAAGGCAAAATACCAACCCTTCCTGATATAGTCTTATTTGTTTTTGAGCTGAGAGGCTCAAAATCCACTCCAATATAACCTTCCATTGCTGCAAGAAGATTTTTGCTGAGACATTGTGAGGAATTAATCCAGGATTCCCACCAAAGATTTTCATACCATCCTGGAATAATCCACTGATATTTGCTGCCATACATTTCTTCATCATAAGCCTGCAAATAAGGAAAACAGAAAAGATCATGGACATTGTAATAGAGGTATTGAACACAAAACCAATTGCTTTTTGTTAACTTTTTTCATTATTAATGAAATTATGGTGTAATCGGGGTACACAAGTATTTTGAAGAGTTTAGAATAATTACTTGCTAATAATGAAGACTTTTTTTGAAGACTCCTGACTTTAGAATTCAGAACGTGAGAAGAGAATTTACTAAACTCTGTTTTTCTTTCAGTCGACCATTTCTTCAGAAACAGAAAAATGAAACTGTGTTCTAGAACTGACAGAGTTAGACAGGAACAGAAGCAGAAGGCACAGCTCTTCACAGGAAATTCTTCATAACACCACTACTACATAAGTGATAGGACCACCATGCTACCACATTTAAACTAAGTTATTATCACCCTTATATCAACCTAAGGACTAGGTTAACAAGAAAACTTGGATCATAGGCACCATCAAATCACATGTGGCAAATATGAATTAGGTGACTGTGCTAAAAAGCAGACCATGGAAACATTAAGTTAGCAGTTCCTTCTGAGGAGCATGAGTGAAGAGTGAATTGATACAGCAAAATCTTAATGATTTTTTTTTTTCTCACCAAGAATTTTCCTCATGTGAAATGGTATATTGTTGGAATACTGAATACAGCCCACTGTAATCCAAGATATTGAGATGATAGTTATCTCCTTTCAATACTTAGCAGATATATATAACAGGAAACAGAAATACTTTCTTAGTCAGGCACATATGCTGTTGTACCTAAAAGCTGATCTATTCTCAAATATTCTTTCTGATTGGGAAGAGTGTTCTAGGATAAAATTAGCAAATTTTAACTCAGATGTTTCTCTCACTGTCTTGCAACTAGATATTTTTCTTTTGACATTTCAGTCAGACTCCATTTCAAAACTGCAGGTTTCATGCTTCTTTGGCTCCTAATATAAGCAATGCTTGAGAGAGAAGGCCTAAGATAAAAATTCTAATTTTTAGAAATACATGGTGCAAGCTTAGAGCTCTTAACAGGAAAACTGCTACATTTTCACAGATAATATTACAGAGGGAGGAAATTATAAAAATGCAAACAGGACATATTAGTCATTCAGAAATAACTGCTTTGAAAAGTATCCCAAAGATCATACAAAAATCCTATCAGATAAGTAAAGATCAATAGCGGAATATATGAAATAGGACAGCCTCCTAAATATGTTAAAATCCAAATTAAAAATGGGCTTTAAATCTGTGAAGTCTATTATAATGGTGCCAACTCAGTTCCTAATAGTATTGGGCACAAAACAGATATATTTGGCCCCTGGTTGCAGAAGCTTTTGTTCAGCCAAAATCAAATTTCATGCCTTTGTATACAAAGCTGCTTGAAAGTCCTGTCTGAAACCTTGTGTCTTGCATCACATATATTACTTATTCCACAATCCACATAAATAGTTTGTCTTTCTCTTGCTTGTTAATTCTACCCTTCCAGAAACACATGTACTTCTGTCCTCCTACCCACCTCCACCCCTGCACAGCTACGGAGACACTGTATTCCAGGTCCACCTGTGAGGAAAATAGTAATCCCATCTATAACAGTACTTTCTTCTAAAAGAGTTTTCATTATACAGTTAGGTCATTCAAGACCTTTCAGTGACTCAGTGTTTCTTATCTGACAGTTTTCAAATCACTGAGGACACAAACTGACACAGAATAGTGCTTTTAGAGAAGGACAATCTTATGTGGCTCCCACTGCTCTATAGAGATTAAAGTATCAAATTGTGTGTTGCCAGAAAGTATTGGCTGTGAACTATCCTGAAATTAGAGCTGTTGGAAATTTTCTGTTTGCATAAGCACTTGTACTGCTTCCTGCATAATCTGTGAATGCCCTGGGAAATGGGCTGAAAACTCAAAGTTTCAAAATAGCCAGAAATTTCATCCTGGAAACAAGGGATCATTCCCAACATGGCTGCCTGAAAGACTGGTTACACTTTCACATTACTGCAACAATCTGGTCTAACAAAACCCAAAACAAAACCCTTTAAGAGCTGTCAGCTCTTCCTTTGAGATAGGGTGAAGTGACAGGGCTTGAAGGGCAGTCTGGGGAAGGCAAAAGAAGGAAGAAAATCAGCTACTCTAAGGTTGAGCACCATAACCGTGCAGTCATTTTTATAGTGATGGCACAGTTGATAGTATTCAGACAGTTCAGTGTTTGGGTCCCAGAAGACTTATTGCAAAATAATGCTTTTTTGCCACCATTTTCTCCCTGTTGATTCTGCTAAATGGAGATGATTTTGATGCTTAAAAGATATAATTACTTGAAACATGTGGATACTTCTTGAACTGTTTGAAAGCAAACAGACCAATTCTTACAAGTTTCAGTTTCTAAGGGGAAGATTTTTTGGCAGACAAGACCAAGCTGAAAAAGGTTTGCACATATTTTGTACCACCAGAACAGCATAAAGCAGTCATACATTTTCCTTGAACTTCCTCTCATGCCCTATGTAGGATGCAAAGCCCTGAGTTGCTGTCAAGCAGCCAGGAAACTGTCATGGATAATTTTTGCCCTTGTGAAACTGAATTTTAATTTTTTTTTCTTTTAAAACTTTTCATTCTTGTTTGAATCCATAAATAATTGCTTACTTACAACAAAGATTCCTGTAAGAGATATTTCTTACGTGTAGTAAACAATTATTGGCAATTTTTTGATTGTTGGAGAATTAAGTTTTGACCAAAAGACCCTAATTTCTATTCCAAGAAAACATCACATTCATCCCACTGAGGTAAAAATTAATTATAAAGCCAAGATTTCCCATAGAACTAAAATTGCTCACTGTTTTTGACACTGGTGATAAATGAACAGCTAAGCTTATTTAAATCCTTGTAGGAAATACCTGCCAACGTTCACTTTGGCTTGAACCAGTCCTGTCCTGTTTTTAAAATTTGCCACTGAATTATACTATCTTTTAGTCCATTTACTGTGTGGGTGTTGGTCTCTTCTTCCAAATAACAAGGAACAGGACAAGAGGAAATGACCTGAAGTTGCAATAGGGGTGGTTTAGACTGGATATTAGGAAAGATTTCTTCTCTGAAAGGATTATCAGGGACCAGGAAAGAGGTTGAGTCACCATTCCAGGAGGTATTTAAAAGATGTGCAGATGAGGCACTTAAGGACATGGCTTAGTGGTGGACTTGGCAGTGCTGGGTTTATGGCTGGACTTGACAATCTTAAAGGTCTTTTACAACCTAAATGATTCTATGATCTTACATAAACTCCTATGGATGTCCTGAGGAAACCTCACAGCATATGGCTGTTGAATCCAGGCAGAAAAGTGAGGCAGACTTTAAAGATTTTACCACCTACGTAAGTCATTACCAAATAATATTCAGGTTATAACCACAATCAGAAAAAAAAAAGTCTTGCACTAGTGAAAAAGCATCTTCCTTTAACAAAATCAAAGCCTTTCTCTGATTGATATCATGAACCCTGCAAAATATAACAGGGAATCACAAGTGAAACCTGTCTGAAGATACACCTGGAAAACAGGAATTAAAAAAACTTGACATATCTAAATTATTGTGCTCTTAGACATATATCTGTAGGAGTGCATGAGTCAGCAATATATTTTATGACTAATAACAAGCTTTCTGACATATTGTAGCTCATTAATATACAAATGACCTACTTAGAACTGCCCTCTCCTTCATTCAGTCTCCTGCTGAAACTTCCAAATAAATACATTTATACAAGCCTAAATACATGATCTTTCAGATTTCTCCAGGTTCCAGAAAAATTCACCTTATTATTTTTGACACTAATGTACTTTAGAAGAAGCCATCGCACTTTGAACTGCTCAGAGTTACGCTCACTTCCCACATTCACACCAAACCTTAGCCACAGGAGGCTGCGGCCGGCGTTCATGTGACAGGGACATCCTCTCCCTGGAACCCTTTAGACGAGAGCAATGCAGACTAAAGGACAGCCTGCCCCTCCGAGGAATTCTAGGATTTCTTCAGTGGCCTCACATGCACATGGACTTGGAAGAGAATTCTAGAGGAATGCAACTAAAAATTAAGGGCAGTGGCATGAATGAGGCCAATCTCTTGCTAATGTTGGATTGGAAGTTAATTCTGACCAGGACCCCTCTGCTGGGGAAATGCAGCCAACCCCAAGAGATCTGAGAAGGATCTGGGCTGCAAAAGGACCATCCTTTCTTCCAGGAATGAAAAAATGAGAGATTATCTCTGTCAATCCAATTCAAATAGCAGTACAAAAAGATCTATATACAAAGACCTATCAAAGATGAGAAGAACGAAAAATAAAATAATACTTTCTATTTCCTTTTAGATGAAAACGGATTTTGTTCCTTCCAAATATACTCTACAACCTCCTTTCCAAATTTTGCCACCAACTGGGACAGCTGCTGGGTAAGAGCCAAAATGCAGCTGAGGCACATATAGCACTCAGATTTTGAACTTCTGCCTTTCCTTTCTTTGCAAGGATAAGTAACTGTCTCACGAAGTGAACACTAATAAACACGCTCTGAAATGTAGATGCTGTCATTATGACTTTTCCATTATATTTACTGTGTTCTTGGATCATACAGGATTAATCTTACTATTCAGACTACAAATTCAATACCTATTCAAAATTTAGGCCACTAAAATCTGCCTCTTTGGGATTCTTTCTTTCAGGCTGGTACAAGTATAGATCCGCATTTTAATCCTGCTACTTTCAATGGCAATAACACTGGATAAGTTTGCAGCACATTCTCACAAACAAATGGTGAGGATAGGGAATTTTGTATTTGCTAGTCTTTTATGGTTAAAAAAACTTTATTTTTTACCAACTAATATTTGCTTTCACGTAATATATGTAAAATGTACAGCAGTCAGATGGGAATGACAACTGTACAACTAGCAACATTTTCAGTAGCAGAAATTATTAGTGTTGCTGAGTTATGATGTATAGGAACTGGCTTGAATTTCTTATCCTTTAAAAGCAAAACATGCAAAACCCATACATAAAGACATTATCACCAGAAGACAACTACTGGGCAAGACTGAAATCTTGCAGTTCTCTCTATCTGCTGCTACACATGCAAGTATTTCCCTGGATCTGATGTGAAGAGCGATGTTCAAGTTTGATTTGGCATTTAATTCCACTGCCAGAAAGTAACAAGAAGAAGCTAACCATGCAGTCTATGCCTAAATTCCACTGAAGTCAAGAAAAAGTATTTTATTGAAAGAGAAATGGAACTAAGCATGTGTAACCTCTCTTTAGGATATAAACCTTCACAGAGCTGAACTCCATGAAGAAATGTTTATGCTCAAGTCACTTTTTATTCAAATGCAGCACATGCTTTATTCTGATATGCAATTAAATATATTTACTTACACAGCAGAAAACTTTCACAGCCATTTCCTCATCAAACTGGCCAAGGATTATCCGAACGTCATTACCCTGCACAGTGAATAAAATACAGTTAAATACAGCCGCAGCCTCCAGATACCATTTTAATTGGCCATTCAGATCATGCAGGGAGTTAGCACAGATTACAGCTGCAGACAGAATTAATACAGAACTATTTCACCTTCTATGAGTTCAAGAACTTAAAGCACAGCAAAAGAAAAAAAAAAACTGAGGTGTTTGAAGAAAAAGATTAAGCTATAGTACTAATGAGAGTAAAACTGATATTACCGTCAAATATTAGTATTCAATAACACTAAAATATCAAATATTCTTTTGCTTCCTCACAATATTTCTTCTACAATTTTGCATATTACAACCAGTTGAAGACACATACTTTTAACTGCTTGCATGAAATAATGCTGTAAAATTAAGAAATGAGATTTGTGAGATCAAATGCCTTGGTATTATGCCTGCTTTAGTAATTTTTAAAGATTTTACTCATACAACATCTTCTCTACAGTCACTATAACACGTTGTCAACTCCCTCTCTCCTCCTTCCCACCTCCACACATTAAAAAAAATCATCACAGTTTAAGAACATATGACTGAAGTCCAAAGACATAATTTTACTTTCATACTTAGAAACATATTAAGAGAGTCTTCCTAAATTCAGGAGCATATGCAGGAAAATATTTCTCCAGGAACAGGACTAACCTCTTCCTAACATGAAAAATTACTTCTAATATCCATAAAACACAGAACAGATATCTTTTTATGACTTCACATTACCTTTTCTTTCACACAAAGGCAGAGTTCTCAGTATAAGCTTGAGCAAATAAAATTTTTCATTTCTTTCATATAAGACCTGTTTAGAATTACTAATAGCTCTTTCCCTCTCCAAGGAAAAAACAAACATATGATTCAGTATGATTTTCAGTGGCAAAAAACATTTAAGTTTTAATTAAATCAATTTGTCAAAGATTTTTAGTTCAGATAATTTCAATGTTTATTTCCTGCTCAGCAGAAAATATTATGATGGACAGTGCAATAAGATATTAGAATGCCTCAGTAATTAAATGCATGAAAATAGTATCAATCTTAGCATGGTTTAAATCAGAAATAAAGTAATGTGCTTCGCTCATTCTGAACCTGTGCATTTTGAGTAAGCCTGTTTCTCTTCATTTTTATATTTAGCCACAGACTGATAAAGTAGTGTAAATCTTTTTCAAGTGGATTAGATTATTTTTAAACAAATTAACAAGGTTACATAAACTAAACAAACAAATTACACAAATTACAGCAATAGCATTACAGTTTTTGTAAGGACAATAAATAGATTTAGGAATTATACACAAAAAACCTCACCTCATCTACTATTTCTATTTTTCACATTTAAAATAATTTGGTTATTCTTGGAACCCCAGCTCTGACTCACTTGACTGGTCTGAACATAAAAATGCAGACTTAATATTTGAAAAAAAGAGTAGCAGAGTTTGATTAAAAAATAAATGGCACAGCACCTAATAATTAAACTTAAAAATTGAAGAAATTCCTTTCCATTTCATAACACAATGAGAAGCAATTTTTTAAAAAAACCCAAAAGATGTAAACTATGTGGCCTCATAATCTCAGAGTGCACTTGCAGCACTGCTGCCCACTGGCTGTGTGACAACGTTCAGACTGAAGTCATAGCATTTCTGGTGTGTGGTTTCACGCCTTAAGACATTGCTTCCACCTGATTATCACATAATTTAGTATGCAATCACATAACCAAGGAATTGTCTGTTAGAGCACAAGTAGAAGGAGCTAATTCAGGAAAGTCTATACAACAGCAGAGCACAAGTAGAAGGAGCTAATTCAGGAAAGTCTATACAACAGCTCTTCCTCTTTCATGCATAGCATTCTTCCTCTGTGCAATGACATGCTCCTCAGTCAGCTGCTTCCTTTTGAACTCCACTTTTTGCATCCCCTTCCACATTTTCCCCAGATTCGTTCTTGAAGAACTGCATTCAAGATTGCAAATAAGCCTAGATCCATTGGATGCCAGGCTTGAGTCTGCTGGCTACATCCCACACAAGAGACACTGAAACTTCAAATTCATGCAACTGCACACAGCTTAAGTCCCTTGCAGAGGTTTTATCAGCATGGATAATGTAGTCTGCACCCAAGTGTATCAGAGCTGGGTTCATGTCAGAGCTTTGTAAGTCAAAGTCCACATTACAGACTCATGCAAAGAGATACATTAGATGCTTGCTGGGCATAACTTTTTTACCCCTCCATTCATACTGTTGACTGACTATAAACCAGTATGATTTCCTAGCAAGGATATACTATTCCTTTAAATCAACCCTTGCAGAATGATGCAAGTTAACACAGTGGAACTTCCTCACAGGGATCAAAGAAATCACCCACTGGATTCCAGCAAGTGTCAAGTCTCTTTTTCAGAGAGCTGTAAATTGCTTGCATGGAGCTAAAACATATTTGACAGAAGAGGTTTTAATTCATGGAACTAGGCAGGTGATCTACAAGATGATTAAAAACATCCCAGGGGGAAGGCAACTCCCAAAACCGCACTTACATAAAAAGACCAATGTTTAGATCGCTTGCCAGATGGTGAGCTGTCATATTTACTCTTCCCAGATATTACAGTAGTAATATCAGCATTTAAGCTTTGCCCCTCAGTAAGAAATACATATGTTCCCATATGGACTGAAGTTCAAACAAGAAAATGAAGAACATTTCACTTACCCAGACTTGTGGCAAACCTTGCATAAAAACATGTTTTATAAATTAAGACTATAGCACAGCCTCAAAAATTAATGACTCTTTTGCTCCTTTCTTTCATATAGGTGAGGATATTATTTGGCTACTAAATATATAGTGTCTTTGGTACCACCGGCAGCTGAGTAGTATAAACCCCAAAGAGAGTGAGAACCAACACATCTAAGATATTCTGCGGGGGGATGAAGAACAACTTGTCTCCTTCACTGCCATTTCTAACAGCCTCAGACACGAGACACTCTTTAGCCTTTTCAGAGTTTTTGAGTGATGCACATTATGCTGGAATAGGCAGCTATTTTTTTTTTCAGCCTTCAGAGCTTCCCTTCTTTGATCAGATTTTAATCTGTCTCATTTCTAATGAATAACACCACAATGTTGTATTATATAGCTTTCCAGAGAAGGATTGCTACAATATCTCATCTGCCAGGAAAAGTCAATGTCTTGGCAGGCTCTTTATGAGATACCTAAATTGAATAGCTCAGATGCTGTGTCTTATTCTCTACCATGTATCTGACAGTCAAGAGGTTATCAATAAATCTACACAAAGCTGGGTAACTTTGACAATAGAGGTGGCCACATGTTCTGCCTTCTAAATGCTTAGATATCCACTTAAAGAACTATAGATGAGCCTCTGACCTTAGCTATGGAATCACTGATGGTGAAGGTGAACTAGATGACATCATCTCCCACCATTATAACATGATGGTAATTCTTTTGCCCTACATGCAAGATATGAAAACATTGGCAGCAGAAGTGTTATTGCTCATACAATTCATCTGTGCATGCTTAGACTTTAAAAGCATTCAAATGGATGTTCAAAAGCATCCCTTTCTCTGAACACAAAAATTAGTTTTAAAGATATCCTTAAGCTTGAATTTACCTTTCAACTGTGATCCAAAGAGGCTGGAGTCAATGTAGTAGAAACTAATGTGTTACAGAGAGAAATATAAATTATATTTCTACAAATCATACCAGATTTTTCTGGTTTTCATTCCATAATCATCATTTTCATTAATTTAAACATGTTTGTGAAAATAAAAGGTATTTCAGGTAAGCAGATACCAGTTTACCTATATGAGGTCTACATGCTGAAGAAAGGAATGAACATTTTTAGAATTGTATAGCTGAATTCTGTGTCTAACATGTACCTAACAATGACTAACCTTATATTTCTGTCAAGAATAGCAATTCTCTGGATAATTGCTTATTTATTGTTTTACTAATTTGTTTTGAAGAAGAAATCAAGAGATAACTAATATATTGTTAGTTGAGTCTTCTGGTCTTCCCTGCAAAACAACCCAGTGTGTTGTTGATGCACAGGAAAGCTAGAATCACACTGCTTCTTCTGACTTCCAGCCTAAAGATACATGCTTAACATGCATTTTTTCCTTGTTATTACGTAATTGTTAGTCAAAAATGGGGACTTCACTGGAACACCTACTGGAGTCTCTTCAATCAAGACAGGAAATGCAAATGACTTAGACTGGACACACACAAATGGCTTCCCACAAACATAATCTTTACCTATTAGTACTTTAAACATTCAGGCTTACATGTCTAGGTTGTGGAAATAATAAAGCACACTTAATTTACCATGCTCCAGAATTTTTCCAGCTAGCTTCAGTAGTGGTCTAGTCTCACACAGGTCAATATTCTTGCTTTAATTTTTTAATATAATTTTGTTTATTAAGAGTTTTTTGTAACGTGTTTTACACATATTTAAGTATTTGCAGGATTTTGGCTTTGATTGTGTCATATGTAGTTTATGCCAGAAACAATTTGATCTTCGTCATTTAAAAGTGCTTTCTCCTGCTGTTCAATCATTTCTTTCATGTTCATGTGCAGTTTAAGATTCATATCTCCTGTGTCTAGTTTATTGCTGGTTGCACTGCATGGTAATGCGAAAATATAGTTTTAATTTTATGCCAGAAGTCTAATAAATCATTGTAATAAGAGAAGGACAGGAAATTATTCTGCTACCAAATTTACTTTTCCCTTTTTTTTTTTTCCTTATGATTCATATGAAATCATGCAGATGATGTTAGCAAAGAATTCAATCTAAAATGTGTAATGAAGCTAATGGAAAGAGGCTCAATATTCTTTCTACCTGAAAATTTACCTTAAAAGGATTCTGGTTCCAAACCTCAAGAGTTTGCACATGTATACCACTATGACTGTGTCTTTAAGTGCAAACATTAAGTCAGCAACAACTTTCTTTACTTAGTATCATGATCAGGAACTATTAAAAATATTTACTATACACATAGTCCTTCATTAACTTAAGTTTTGAGGACTAGGCCCTCAAAATGCCATTTTTTGGATGTTGTTATGCAATGGAATGTAGCAATATATCTTTCTAACACAAATTTTGTTTCACTACTCCTCTCCATAGGAAAAAAAAAAACCACCACCACTTTCTCTTTTTCATTAATCAGCAGCACATACCTTAAGCTTCTTTACACTTGTGCAGGGATCATTGGAAAAACTCTCCGTATCTGAAATCTCTATGTCTTCGCCATAAAGGACGCCGATCAGATCATTCCTCATCTGTCACAAGTTGAGAAAAAGGCAAACTAGTGAACCAAAAGCCAGTGAGAAGGAAGCAGATGGACTGTATTTATTTCTGTAATGACAAGCAATGATCTCGACGATGATATATGCACCCGCACAGTTTTTCCCATTTTGCCTAAGATCTGATCAAGGCACTACTCCTCTATGACCACAATCTCCTGTCAATGGCTGTACCATGTAAAGGACTTTACTACATGTGGCGGGAAGTCCACACATAGCCCTACAAGCTTGGCTCCCATTTTGTGTCATGGGGATGGACAATTCTCCTGTGTTTCCAGGGCTGTTAGGACCAAAAGCTTTGTTGTAGCCAAAGTGATGTTTGAGAGAGTATAAAGGGAAAAGACTCATCAAGGAAACTCTTACACATTCTCAAGTACTGATTTCAGCTGGTCCTAGCATGAATCAGCAGAGCTTAGCTTACACCATTTAGGGACTGATAAAGCCTAATGAATTCCTCTGTGGCCCACCCCTCTGTTAGACCATGCATCATACCATGGGGCAGCAAGAGGTATAGATTGCTTGAAGGTGTCACATGCAACCATGCACCAACAGACTTTTTGCCTGTTTAAGAGTGGCAAGACTGTCCTTTTTGAGCTGCCTAACAGCACAAAGAAGCCAGATAACATACAAAGAAATCTGGCTTACTGATACCCTTACAGACGAGGATTTTTTCCCATATAACTACTTCAAGTTTTCCTGTTTTAATTGCTGCTGGTTTTCCTCCAGCCACATGACTGCAAAACCAGTTTCACATTACTATTCCTAGCAGATAAGCAAAAATAATTTTAGTCTGCAACATGATTACAGACTGAAATGAAGAGAGTGGCACACCAATTTTAAGTTAATAGAATTACGATCACATCAATTGCAGTGATTGTCCATTTAATTTGTTTGTAATAACAGAACTAGGAGAAGCAAATCAGTGTAAAACAGGTATCCCACATGCAAACACAGAAAACAGAAGACGGAAGACACATGATATTAAACACGAGAATTTAGAAGCCTGTGTATCGCATGCAGATACTTTCTGATGACCCTCTGTGTGGGTCATTTCCTGACAATCATCACTACACCAGCTGCCTTAATTACTTCTTTCATGGCCTCTGTGTCATCTTATCCCCTTTAGTCATGCTTTAAAATTACTAAGACACATTTTTACTTTATAACCTTTCACAATGATTAAAACAAATGGGCATATAAGTTACTTTTTATTAATTTTTTTTTTATCTTAGAGAAGCAAATCAGAATGGTCAGCCTGCCAAGATTTGAGTTACATTCTTTATCCTTCTGTGATGCTGCCAGTTTTTAAACTCATTCTGTGAAAATGTATTCACAAAAAGTGATCAGTAGCAACTTCTTTTTCTGCTACTATACTAGTAAAATTGAATTACTGTTATTTTAGCCCCAGCAATGCCATTGAATGCTCCTTATAACAGAGGTCTTTGTTGATACAAAGAAAAAGCGGTTTTTTTTAAAACAAACCATCAATGATAACACAAGAAAACAAACCTCTCTTGTTCATAATTTAGCTAATGTCCAAAATCCTTCTACGTAGTGTGAGAGATCACTAAAGCTATCATTTGCTACTGACAAAAAGCGACATTTTCCTTACTTAGCATCAATGTACTTCACAAAGGAATACAACTTGCCATATGCTTCTACCCAATACTGTCCTTTCTTCTGTATGACAAGATTTTTTTTAGTTTCAGATTTGCTTTTCTGATATTTTCTTGATTTTCTTCTTAAACAATTCTAGTCAGTCTTTTAATCAAAGAAAGACTAGATTTAGCTGAGGGAGACTTCTCAGCTAAACAGATCAGAAAACAGCTGATTTACCAAATACTGTTTAGTCAAATTAGACCATTATTAACAGAAGAACAATGATAAAAAACACACATTAAATATTATTGAAACTTATAGATAGGCTTCAGTGGTGGGCACAAGGCTGATGATTATGAAAATTATACTTCAGACTGTCTACTGACTTGCTGGGATTCCATCCCTTCAGAACTCTGCAACTGAGGAATTAAATTGTGTATGTTTGGGTTTTTTTCTGAGCAATGCTTATTTAAATTCAGCCACTGAGAAATTTCTTTGACATCTCCCCAGCTCATCTGCCAGAAGCAAAGTATCTATGGCTTTCAGAACTCTTAGACTTTTCATTTATCTACTGATTAATCTCCCAAAAGACATGCCTTAGAAGATTTTGTGCCAAAGAAGTTGAAAACCTTTTCCCTTCACTGCTGCAAGCAGGTATTTGATGTTTTCCAGATGCATCCTGTTGTGAAGATTTTGCCAAAAGAAAGGTGTTTCTTTCCCATTATCCCAACAAGATATTCACAGCTTTCTAAGAATTTACAAGGTTTTTCTAAAAGATGATGTTTCTCTTTCAGTGCTCTGACCTATGTCTGACACATGTCATCTTGTGTCCCTGGTCTGGGAGTATTTTTACTATATTTTCCAGTTTTTACTTCCTATTTCCATACTTTTGTGTCACCAACCTCAGGTTCTTTTCTTCCTTTATAAATACTCTAAATATATCACGAAACAGAATCTTGTGGTTTTCATTCTACAGAGATTCTTCACTTCTTTTAGATAAATTTGACTACAGAATCTTCTGATTTGGATTTAGGTCCAAAGTCAGAATTTGCAAAGCCTCACCTCCAGTTCTGGAGCTGCTAATTCCTGATGCAAACATTCCAATTTTGGATGAAATTTGCGAAACTGAGAATACAAAATGTTGCATGTTTTGTTTTAGCAGATGCTTGCAGTCCTGTAAAGCCTATCACCAGCAGTTTTAGTACAAGCAGTTTTAGAGCTCAGCAGCAATCATTTCATTCCACCAACTCCAAGTAAAGAGAATTGTAAACTACTGTGCTTCTGGTTTTTTATTGTGTAAATAGGATAATTTCAGCTTTTGGAAACTGCTGTAGAAAGTGGTAGCAAAACTGCATTAAGTTTTTATGGGGATCCACAGTTGCTAAGGAAATCTTGCACCAACTATAATACAGAAGCAGTGTAATTCCATGTGGTTTTAGACCCTTGTTAACAATTTAATGAAGGCTGTAGCTCTATGTCTGTTTCTATCAACTTTAAGTACTTTAAAGACAGCAGTATTTCATTTTCCCAAAACAGGAACTACCAGACCTGATCATCAATAAACCTGAAAATTTTCCTAAACCAGTGCTCAGAGACCTTAGTCCATCACACAGAGCAAAAAAAAAAACAAATCAAAAAAATAAAACCAAAAAATACACTTTTGCACTGCTCTGCCGACAAAACTAGATGAAATCATTATTTCACCACACTACATATTTAATCTACGTGTGGTCAACTTCAAAAATTACTGAGGTGCAAATATGTTTACTCAGCAGCAAGTTCAAAAACATGAAAGATTTGTAAGGGATGCTTTTGCAGGAAGAAAAGGATGGCCCTTTTGCTTTAGGCAAAAGAGAAGATGAGATGCAAGAGAACTGGCTCTTCTCTCTCATTCTGCCAGAGCTGCTCTTTGGTTCAGCTCCTATGACTCAAATAAAGGTTGTAAAGTTTGCTACCAAGTCTGGCTGTATATTTTCTTGTGAAGCGGATGGCAGCAGTACTTGCCTACCTCATAGCTCTTGTATCAAATTTAGTGACGTTTGAGAGGTGAACAACAAAGTCCCTCACCCTGCACCTGTGAAAGAAGAAATACAGGGATTTTGAGGAATAAAGAACTCGAACTGCAAAGGAAGAAATTTTAATTTCTTTAATCTCTAGAAAATTGAGAGAGTAGATAGAATAAATAAGTGGGCTGTAAAAAATGGTAAGTCTAGAGGAGCTAAAATTGTGACACACTTGTGGTCTGTATCATAAAGAATGCATGTAGCTTTAAAGAAAGGAAGAAAATGTTGGGGAGCAGCATGTTTGGCTCCCTAAGGAAAAGGGGTGCAAGTGCAATAGCAAAGCCCTTGGACCAGGGACCTCACCAGGCAGCAACTCAGCAAGAGGAGCAGGACAGACTTGCAGAGAACAGCCAGTTTCAGCCACGAGGTGACACCTGCATGCAAGTTCATGGTAGTAAGGCAGGTAAAGCTGGGAAGTCGATCTACAAATCTGGAACAGGATCAGGTCTGGCAAAAATAACCAAGGTCAGACAGAACCCGTGATTGCTGGGCAGGTCCATACCAAAATGACAGGACTGTGGACAAGCCTACAGGGTCCCTGCCAGGCTTAACTGTGAGGGAGAGAATGAGAAACCAGCAGCCCCACAGCATCACTGGGGCATGGACTGATGGCGCTGAGTTGAGCTGAAATGGGGTCGGAGAGGGGGAAAGGGGGAGGGAGGTGCAGCCCTAGGGGGCTGCTCAGGGGTAGAAAGGGCTTTTGGTGCTCTCAGAGCCCTGACACTGAATTTTGGTTGTTTTTTACTTCCTGCATGAACTCTGTATGATGATTCTCTGTGCACAATATATAAATGACTGCGTCCCTCACAAGGACACAAAAGTTGCACACACAGTGATTTTATTTTAGATGAGATGAGATTGTTCACTTCAGTGCGAATATTAGTGCAAGCACCTTGTGACCTGTAGTAAATAGTTAGCATCCATTTGACTACAGTATTTCATTTTTTTGCAAGCAAATTTTATCCATTTTTTCTGAGGAAAATAGTAAAGAAAGGTGATATTCCTCATGAACTGTCAATCTAGTGATGATAGTTTGCATTTAGAGGTCTCCACTGACCACCGTTTCTAACTAGGTTTCAAATGATACATTTAGAGGCACAGTTCGCTCAGTTAATCCTAACTCTGCCAGTTACAAAACGAATTTAATAATTTTTAGATTAATCATACTACTTTGCTTTTAACAGATATTTCCCATGACCTTTTTGTTCACTAAAGCTGTATATAAGTACAGCAAGCTAAATCCTTGTCATTCAGGGTAGTCTAATCCTACCAGATGTTGATCATAAAAGGTGCCTAACAAATGAGAACTGGTCAGACCAGATGGATTACACAGTCAGATATTTTACTAAGATTTCCTGCTGCCCAGAATATACAGTGTACTTTAAAATGTTATACTGTAGGAGTTTCGGTACAGACATATAAATATATGCGTACAAAACAAATGCTTGAATGATAAGAAAAAATATTTCCTCATTACATGGACAAAATGTAAATTGTGAGTAGTTGCATAGAACAGACTACAGTTTCTGGGATTAGTAAAGATAGAGGTCTCACCATATATGATGCGTTACAAGCAAACATAATTATCCCTATTTCCATTCCAATGGAACACATTACTCACATTTAGAGGCTTAGGAGCATTAAGTGAAAACTTACATTCAACAAACACAAACTATAGAGCTACACTTTCACTGATATACACATCATTCGGGGCTACAACAATGAAACAGGTGGTAGAACCTTATTTGAAGCAGAGAGACAATGCAAAAATAAAAGATGAAGCATAAATAATCCAAGAGGAAACAGTAAAATATTATTTTGGCTATTAGGAAAGAGTTCCACTTAGATGATAACTAAAAAACTAAATATGTTGTATTGTGTAAAGGAGAAATGAAATCAGAACTGCACTGGATTTCCTTTTTGTTCAAAAGAAATCAGATTTTTTTTTTAAGTTCCATGTTTATTGTTTTCATTGGGAAAGCAAGGGAAGAAGGAACCCTGGAACACTGGATTTTTACTTGGGTAAACTGCCACAGTACAGGCTTTCACAAAAAATATGAGTTTTTTCATTGAAGTAGGATATTAGTAGCTGGATCTAATCTGGAAACTAATGCAATCAGTATAAGTCTTGCCTACAAGAAGCACCTGCATGTTTCAGACTGAATCTTTCAGACTAGAGTAATAACACTGCTAATGATATTTTTGTTGTAATTGTATTATAAATACATATTCTAGTTAAAAATGTTAATTACCCTCCTTTCTGCCTGGAATGGCAGTATGATAAATTTGATTTCATGTAAAACCTACATATGTGTGACTATCAAACAGATCATACCTATTTAAAAATAAACCTCTATGAAGTCACCTACAAAATGCTCTAATTTCCTCCCTAATTCTCTAAAGGAAGAAAGAAATTTTCTTACTTTATCTTTCTAATGTTTTTTGATCACAGAAGTTAAACATAATCAGGAACTCTGATGTTAAACCTACCAGTTGTGTGTAAAAAGAATTGATTGGAATGTAGGGTTCTTGTGGTAGGGGGGAAGTTAATTAGGGGGCTTTAAGGCGACCTAGGAACAGTCCAAGTTAGAAGGCAATTTCTCTGCAACAAAGAGATAAAATCAATTCAACTTATCAAGAGGTCCATCAGTTGCTATGAGGTATTTGAAGGCACCAGCACAGTACAGTGAAATAAAAAATTAGCTAGGAAAAAACCCCAGGGATTTGCACTGTAACAAAGTATGAACAGGTTAAGTTCCACTTAATCTACAGGCATGTTAACATGCACGTAATGTTCAGCAGGACTTTGAGCAGCCTGGAGAAACAAACTCTTCAATAAGACTGGACACTAAGACAAGTTAAAACACAACTCAGTAGTATAGCAGAGAGGGGAAAGGCATGGTACACTCCTTACAGGAAAAAAAACCCATAATACATTGCCAGGCTTTGAGAAAAGGTCTCAAAGATAGTAGGCAAGGATTGAAAGTAATGATATATTCTATAAGAAATAACAACTGTTCACATGAGGAGTTAAGGAGCACCAATGAACAAAACTGAAAAAGAAAATACACACAAAATACATTTCTGGTTCCTTCACTGCGAGGAACCATCTACAAAACTGAGGATAACGTGATTTCTGATGGCTTCCAGGGAAATAGAACAACCATCCTTCTACAAGTTTATCAGATGTGACTCATAGAAAAAGCAGAAAAAATTAAAGGGTCTGGAGGTTGTAATATTATACAACAGTAATTTTCATGTCAGGTGTTATGAAAGTAAATAGGGGCCATATTGAGAATAGATTATTTAATAATTCATAAACCAATGCCAGGAGTGCAAGTAATTAAGTGAGAATTTAGAAATGCTTGTTTATTAAAGCAAAGGAATGCAATAGGACTACTGAAGTTGGTGCAAGCATTCAAGTAACTGGGAGTGCTGAAATACTCAACATTTTATCTTGGAGGGAATGTGGAGGCAGACAAGTAAAGGCGCTCTATATTATTATGTGTGAAGCACAATCAGAACATCAAATGAAAAATATAGAATACACCTGCATGTTTTTCTGGGAAATTAAATTTCACAGGGTTTAGAGTATGAATTTAGAGAAAAAAATACTTTAAGAAATTAAAAAAAAAATTAAATTAATTAAAATCCTCTAGAATACATAGTAAGGCTGCTTTGCATTAGTGAATTTAGTCTAGCCTAGGAAATAAGAATAGAACAAGATGGAAAGTCTCATAGCACCACAGAAAAAAAGAATAAATCACAGCTTAGAAAAAGATAATTAATTTCTTTTGAAGGACATACTATAGCACCACCCTCAAGTCTACATGTAGCAAAGACTGTTAACTACTGAACCAAAAATTAGGGCCTCAACATCTGACTATATTATTACAAGTGGGCAATGTATAGTAGTTAAAAATTCTTACATACATATACACATTTCAAAGACACTTATTACACTCAGGAAGAGTCCAGTTACTAAACCAATTCTGAACAGAATTCACTGAGAGGGATAATTCAAACAAACATGAATGATAATTAAATATTGCTTAAGAAAATATTATCAGTGCCAAAAGAGCTTTGATTTATAATTACATAAGGAAGAACCTTTATGTAAAATCCTCCTTGATTAGGCAGAATGAAAGCAACCTAATATTTATACATTTAAAATCTCTTCATCCATGATGGATGGAATATTTTTTATTCCAGCACTAATAGGTGTTATAGGGATATTGCCAAAGTTAAGATAAATGAGCATTTCTAACGAATGAGTCATCTCATCAATAAATAGATGTCTAAAACAGGTGAGATTAATTGCACCCTGGAAGAACAACTCTCCTTTGTCCATTAACTATAAATGGAGCTCAGATGACTCTCAGATACAGACTGAATTCTAGACAGACTCTAGCTGAATTCCAGGTCTCAAAATCTAATCCTGTCTCAAAATGGTGTTCCAGTAGCACTGTCCACTGAAACTCAGAAGTCCCAAAGATCCCTTACCTTAATAAAAGATTCTCAGGGCAAGGTCAGAGGATTGGGCTGCCTTCCTGCATCCCTTCTCAATCTGTCCACCCAGTGGCTGAGGGAGAACACACAGGGTTTTATTCTACTTCTCAGCTGGTAGAGAAGGCTTGTTCAAACCATGAGTTTTGTGAAAACTTTAAATCATTATGCATTGGGATTTTTTCTTTCAGAAAACCTGGACCAAATTTGAAGCTTTACCATGCACTCAGTTGCTGTACCAAAGCTACAGCTCCTTACTAATGGTTCAATTGCATCGGACTCAGGGAGCTATGCCAACATTTATGAAAACCTCTGCATCCAGGAGTAAGTCTTGTTATCAACTGAAAACTACAAATAAAATCATCAGTGGGAAAGGAAAAAAGGAAGAAACATTTACCTAATATAAAAATTGGATGGCTTTTTGATGAAAGGGAAATTATAGAACCTGTGAGAATAGAGATCAGAAGGAATTATTACATTATTTCAAAAATCGTCCAAAACAGCAATCCATATTCCTCAGACTTCCTAAATGTTGGAAAGGTCAGCAATATCAAGCTGAGATTTAATTCTGTTCTATGCCTGAGCTATGGGAATATTTGACCTCCTGGCTACACAAGAGGGTATGTGGGGTATTTGGGCTTTAGGTTTTTTAGGAGTACAGGGATCAGCTTGCTTAAAATTTGAGAACAGTTTAATAAAGCTTTTCATTAACTTATTTTCCACTGCTCCAAACATCTTTGTTTAGATCAACTTTGTAAAGAAACCCCTGTGGTTTAAACATCGGAAGTCTCTATTTCTTCTTTCAGATGAAAAGCAGAAAACAAGACACCACTTCAGGGATCCAAGGTCATCACATCACAGTGTTGCACCAAATGATGATGCTATTTATTATAAATATACAAGAAAATTTTACCACATGAACCATGCTTCAGCCCCATGTTCCTTCTTTCTGGAAAAATACAGGAGAAGTTACCTTCTATCTCTTCTGAATCAGAGAGGTTCTACTACATTAGAGAAATAAACTGGATGCTAACTGGAGTGATATTACTAGGCAAAGATAAATAATAAGGAGATTTTTAAAATAAACATTCCTCTTTCTCTCCACTGTGTATCATTTACATTCAAAGAACTTTTTTCACTTGCACATGTATACTAAATTGAGCCATACTTTTCTGTTTTCTTAAGACTGGAATTTTGTAGCACATAAGGACTGTAACTTTAATTCATTTGGAAACTAAAGTCAGACAAAAATAAACTGAAGATACCTGACACTAAAGTATTAATGCATTTCTTAGTTTTATGTATCAAAATTTCATACTACTGTTTTATTTTCAAAAATAACTTTTTAGAGTCATTGAAGTGGAAATAATTGCTTACTTAATACCTTTTTTCTGTCTCAGATGGTAACTAATATAATTTCGGTGATCACTGGGATTATTATCTGAGGAAACTGCAAACCCAAATGGCCACCTTCTGTACATGCAAGCACTGCTGATCTGATTGTTCTGTCAAAATGCTTCAGCATCAGCTCTTTGTGCAGCCACCATATTAGCTTTATTCATATTTATAATGCAGAATACCAAAATAGTTTCACAAATATTTGTGAAGCACAATTTATCTAAATTTTTTTTTTGCATCCTCTCTGTCTGTAGGATGCAGAAAATCATCAGCAGCTCAGACCTTCCAAAGAAGGATTGTGAATCTGGCTATAATAGCTGGCATCAAGAGTCTGCACTCACCCCTGAGTACACACTCAGTACTGGAGAAACTGAGGAGTTATGAAACCTTGAATAACTGAGATATTGCCAGTGAAAAGAGAGAAAATCTCTTTTTTCTCTGCTTTCAAGCCTACAAACCAAAAGAAGGTTGAAATTCACGATCTTAGTAGTGGCGGTCTTCACAATGGGAACAACGTCCTTCCCTTCGGATCTCCGCAAAGTACTCCATATTTCAAAAAAATAGACATACTATCTCACAGGCTAGCTGGAAGGCTACATAACTTAGGGGAAAAAGATCATCCCCAAATACCAACCATGCTTTTATTTACAGAAAGGACTTCTGTAAATTCCATCTGTAAATCACAACTGATGCGCAAGTCTGTTAACTTAGCTGTTACTACATTCAGATCTACTTATCTTACATGACTTTGTAGAGTGAGCTAAACATCCTGATAAGAATACTTGATATGTTCAATTTTATTGTCATTTGATGCTGCAAGAAGGTTCAAACAGCCCAAGACAACTAATATTTTTCTATTTGGGAAATTTATTATTCAGTGCAGTAAACCTCTGATGAGGTGATTACATGCTACATCTGTAGGAGGAAGCAGCAGTCTTGCAGGAGATGTATGGTAGCTATGGTCTTAATTGTTTTAGGAAACCTTGCTTAAGTCTATTCTGTTTCCAAACAAAAAAAAGAAGAGAGATGATCCTAGAAAATGTCAGAAATGCACATAAAGTGGAACATGTGCAAAATTAATGGTATCTAAAATTTAGTTGCATTTAGACCACCCATGAACTCAGGAAAAAAAGGATAAACCTAAAAGTAAAATTTGAAAAGTCAAAACTAATAAAAGACAAGGTATACAACTTCAACTACTTAAATGTATTTTGAAAAGGTGCCATGTACTTGATACAATATCCAACTGCAATTTCTGGGAAGCACGCAAAGTTGACCCTGTCCCTTATATACAGTAGAAAGTTGAAGTTCAAGGCTGCTTCAGGGAGTGTGACAGAATGCTGCTAAAAGTCTGCAAAAGAAAAAATAATTGATGTTTAAACGACACCCTCTGGCATAAGGGGAGCTACAGTAGTTCATATCAGCTGGGGAAAAGAAAGTTACAGACTAAACTGTTATTTCTGTTTCTAATCTCTCTGCCTCCCATCTCTTTCCCCTAAAAACTGATAATGGCACTGTCATCTATTACATCAGTGATTTTCCCAAATTCATCATGAGAGACATGACTGTCCTCTGCTAAAGGCTTTGGAGAGCAACCACCTCTGTTAAAAAAACCAAACATGTTAAAAATGGGTAGAATCCATAATCATATTCTTCTTTGGAAAGCAGAAATTTAGATAAGCAAGGTAGTTAATAGCTCAGTTAACCCATTCCAGTTAAT
The DNA here is from genome assembly GCA_013397775.1 of Eulacestoma nigropectus. Lineage (NCBI taxonomy): Eukaryota > Metazoa > Chordata > Aves > Passeriformes > Eulacestoma > Eulacestoma nigropectus. The sequence goes on from VZTE01002323.1 coordinate 152,855, forward strand.
GTAATCAATTCACATGTTCTAAGTGAATTAAATTCACCTTTTAATCAAGGTTAAATTAAGGTAAAGCAAGAAAAAGTAGTGTCACTATTAGAGCATTTTCATCCTATTTTCTAGGACTATTAGATGATTAAACTTTATTTTGGAATTTGGGGATTATCCCTTGGTTCTGCAAGACTAAAGAAAATACAGAAACTGTATTAACATCTTTTTTAATATTGAAGAAAACTTTGCAGCAACATTTCCTGCAATGGCGTATGACTGTTATTTCACACTTTATTTACTTCAGAATCCTCAGAAGGACACCATATGGTGGTGATAATTTACTGTACTTGAGCGTCTCAGTTTGATTCACATACTTCCTCCACTGAGATTTCAATTGTTGGCTGAAGCTGTACTGCAGTTACCTGTGAAAAGTCTTTCTTGAAAAGAGATTTTCCCCCAGCTCTTGTACATATCTTTTTGAACCCTTTAATGCCTTTGTTAATTGCTCTTACTCTTTCTCTTCTTTGACAGACTTCTATGTTCTGAGATTTCTTCCTTGTAGTATCTTTTCCTGAAACTTCTTAAATCACTATAATTTCTTGCATATCTCATATCAAGTCCTTTCTCATAAGTTCTGCACATTATTTTATGTTATTCCCAATAGGATTCTGAACAGGCCTTTTGCTGCATCTTGGCAGATTGTCTTAAGCAGCCTTATGGGGGTTGCACTCATTCTTACAGCAACATAGTTAAAAAAACCCATGGTGGCATCTTTTCATTTCATTGGCTCCACATTCTTCACATTCTGTTTTCCTGCAGAATCCTCCAGAATCATATTGATACCGGCTGTTTGGTTTAAGAAAGTAAAGCCAATTTTATCAATGACTAGAAAATCATACAAAAATATAATTAGTCTATCAGTACTGTCTGAGAGGAAGTCCTTAATTCATTATGGAAACCAGAGGTCTAAATCTTCTAGGTTAGAATTCCAGGTGAGAATTACTTGAAGTGCTTTATGCTGCAAATTAAGGAATTAGTTTCAATCTGTGTCTTTGGGCAACCTGTTGGCAGCTTCAAATGGTAAAAATTATGTCTGTTTGTTATGGACTGGGTCATCTCCTTGACCATGTGTCCTAATACTTTTTACTGTTGCTGCCCTTTTCTTTTTGCCCTTATGGATTGTGTCTGGAATTCACAGAACCCCTGGAATCAGACTTCTATATCCCCACAAGACCTAACAACAATCTGGTATGAAAAAATGGTTGGTACCTACATAAGCCTATACAATGCTTTGTTTTATCCCTCTTAGGAAGGAGAGTACACACGTAGCATCATTAAGGCTTACACGTTTGACTTCACTGGAATTGAATAATGTGCTTCAAAATAACTTCTATCTATTTATGAGTTTTAAACAAATTCCATGCCATTTGTTATGTGTTTTGAATTGGTCTGAAGAATAATGCCCATTTAGCATTAAAAAAACCCGAAACCAAACTGTAACATTAATTGCCTGTAAAATTATTCTCCCTCCTTTAAACAAGAAAGAGACTTAGAAGCACAGGGAATAGTCCCATAGTCCATATAAGCAAACTCTGTTCTGGCAAGAAGAAGCTGTACTGGACTGGGAGTTAGGACAAGGACGTTAATTTTGTTTAAATTATGTTCTCTTTCTTTACAGAACATTTCTGCTAAAACTCTGTAGATATATTTGAATTTAGATCTGTGGATCCTGCAATCTGAATAATTCTTTAAATTTCCATCTATTTATTAATTTTAATGCAAGAAAAATTTGGTGAATATTATCTAGGAGTGCAGGTGTTATTAGAGTATTTAGGAAACTGACCATCCATGACTAATTTTTGTGAATAAATGTTTAAATAACAATCCATTGACATGGAACCATATTTTCCTCCACATTATATGAACACATCAAAGTAAGGGAAATATCAGTTACTACTGATACTTGGGTCTAAGAATGTATATTAGAGAAAGGAATACGGGAATCCTTCCTCTTTTTCTCACTGCCCTGATTCCCTATGTTACCAGATGATGTGATACTCTTAAGTATGGTCCTAAAGGAGAGGAGACATGGAGGGAGCAAGAATATCTTATAACACAATAATTTCTCCAAACTGCTATATAATAGAGTCTAATAGATTAATTTTAAGCTTTATAAGGTCTTTCTTATACAACATTAACCACATCAGTAGCACCCTGCAGGACTTCAGCTCAGCTCCTGCTCCTTTGCTGTAAGACCTTGCCTATGACTGACACAGGAAAGGAATTACACGTGATCCTCGCTCTGCAACCCTTTGCAATACATTTTTTTGTCCCAGCTGCTCCATTAGTGGTTACACTTACATGGTTTTTCCATAAAATATAACTCTTATTATTACTGCCGAGAATGTACCTTCCGCAGTACATGCTTCCTTCAATGGCTCACAAAGACGTACTTCTTTATCTGTTTAATTATTGAAACAGAATCCAGCAAAAACCTGAGACACAATAGAAATATCTGTACTTTCACCCAGATGCACCCAACATCCTACACTACATGGTTTGTTTTAATATCTGTTTCTTCAACTCTCCAGCAACTCCAACCCTTTTGTGCATCTTACAACAGTATTTGCTGACAAAGCAATGGACTTTGTCACTCTATTGTTTTCCATGCATCAATTCAGCCATTTTCACTGCAGCAAGAAGAACAAGTTTCCTCAATAATGTAGTTTTTTGTATTTTCCTATTAAGTAAGAAATTTCAGAATTTTCTTTTAAATATTTATCACTATGTTTAGTTATGCAAAGTACTGGACAGACTATCACATGACTTTAAACATCACTTGAGGCTTGTTTTCATGTTCTGGGTGCTTAAATTTTAAATGTCTTTCTATAATTACCATGGCTTCATATACTGTCAATAGCAAATGTCTCAAGGCACAGTATACCTTTAGAGCAAGGTTTAATATTAGCAACAGCAGCTATAAATCTGTATTTCAAGTGGTCTTGATAATTTTGGAGTTTTTTTTGCTTCACTTCTTGTCAGATCTGGTTGGCTCATCATAGTTGTTATCCATAACGTGACTGATGAAGGGCTCGTACTAGCAGGAGGAGAAATGTCAGCTCCGTCATTTTCTTCTTGTTCACTTCTACTGGCATTATCAGTATTATCTTCAATCTGCAGTTGCTTTGCAGGAATCTTTTTAAATCCCTTGTCCGTTTTGTAGCGTAGTGAAAATGAGATATATAATCCATAAATCCACTTAACTAGACACATGTAAACAGTAATACATGGAATAATATGAAAGTGAATCAATGAGTGAGGATGCCGCTCTCAATTCCTCAGTGTTAGGAAGTACCCCGTCTTCCTCCAGGACACTTCAGGAACCCTATGTGACTATCTGACATACGGATTGACTAAATGCACGAGTGTAAATTTGTATACTAAATATTAGTAAAGCCTAATTTCTTCCTTATGTTTTAAGATAAAAATAAATATAAATGGAAATGTGACAATTTTCTTCCAGCACCCCAACAGACTATCTTACACACCCCTTGTTGTGCAGGCACCCCTATTTGGAGACCTTAGCCCTACTCACTCTTTAGCTGGGCACAGTTCAGAGTTTGCCAGCTTATATCTGGACTGCAGCATGGATTGAAGACAATCCCTGCCCACCTGCCAAAAGATGTGCGCTTCAAGATACATGCCTAGCAAAAAAAGACATGCTTAAAGTGCCTACAGTACTACTAAAGTACCTACACTCTTCTCCCAAAACTGAAGATAGCCAATTCTATCCAGTTTTTCCACCAAAAGCAATGCCAAGATAGATCTCAAACTTTAGAGGAAAACCGTAAGATTGATTTGCAGTTTGGAAATAGACTGTCCAGCAAGAGACTAAATGAGCTCTAAAATGGATTAAGACAGAACTGAATCTTGATGATAGTCTGTACATGATAAATTACCTACTTAAGGAGATTTTCTAACTCCAATCTCTTTAATCTAGCAGACAAAAATACATAAAATATAGCGACTGGAAGTTAAAGATGAAATAAGACATATTTTTTATCTCTAGCCACTAAGACAGTGACTAAGACGATAGTGAATTTCCCAGCCTTCTGGTGTTCTTGAGCATGAATATACGGGAAATAGGATTATACATATACGAATTAGATTCTGTAGCTTTTTCCCTTAGCAAACAAAGAAATTATCTGCATTTTGACTAGATAAAACAAAACTTTCCTATTTTGAACTTTTTAGTAGCATCCAGTCTAACTTCCACTGCCTCATTTATTTCTGCTTCAGGGTCCACATGGTCAAAATGGTAATACATCCCTGGAGATAATAAAAAAGGCAAATTCATTGATATCAGCCAAAAGTATATATTTTTAACTGTTTAAGATCTACTGATTAAAAACACTGATGACTTTCATTCACTGGCAGCAACCTGAGCACAAAGGAATTAATATGATGTGCTGGGTCTGGCTGGAATGAAGTTATGAACTCAGCTTTGTTCACAGCAGCCTGTGTGTTGCTGGGCTCTGCACTGGTGGCTAAAACAGCACTGATAACCCACCAGTGTTATAGCTATTGCTAAATCATGCTTGCACAGTGTTAGGAGTTCTCTCTGTCTCCTGTCCCTCAAAATCAGTAAACTGGAAATAGGTAAGATGTTGGGAGGGGACCCAGCCAGGACAGCTGATCCAAACTGTCTGAAAGGATATTCCCAACCATATGATGTCAGTCAGCAACAGAACCTCAGGGAAAGATTGTTACATAACACTGTATTAAGATCTGGAACGTAACAGGCTTTTTAAGGAAAAATACAAATATTTTAATGCCAAAACGAAATTCATCAGTCTGAATTCCTGCAAAATAGAGGGCATAATGCTGACTAAAGTCAGAAAGTACTGCATCAAAACCATGTGATAGATGCTGGCAGAATCTTAGCCTTAATAAACAAAATCCCTTTTGAAAGTTCCTTCTGTCTTGGAGACAGGTAAGAACTTTTATTTTTTGGTGCAGACGTATTCATAAGATCTGGAATCTCAGGTCCCATTGAGTTCAGCATTTGCTTATCAAGTAATTCTATTCAGCTTTCTTCTTTTCACAGATAAAAGTTTGCAGCTAAGCCTAGCAACAGCTGAGATTGATTTTCTTTCACTGAATCACTGACTGAAATGCAAACATACATACTGTGTCCATCTGAAAAGACAAGCATTATTTTTCCCTCCCTGTCTTTCATTCTTAAGTTTTACAGGAAAGAGATTTTTCATTCTAATGATTGAAAACTAATGTGCATTCAGTTCTTGTCTACAGTTTTATTTTAAATTAACACAGAATTTCCACCCGAGATTCAAAGTATCTGGGAGCCTTGTTTAAGGTTGCTTTTTAGTAAATGCGAATCATTTACTTCATCATGTATTGCCACAGATTGCTTAATATTCATTCAGCAGAAGTGATGTTTCCACAAGAGAAATAAAAAGTAATCAATTTATTTTCAATTAACCATTTTCTTCTTATGCAAATATGTTACGCCTGTATTCAAACCTGAGTATGTTCCATATTTCAGGCTGCCTGATTGCTTTCACTAAACTCTGATCAATGAGAATAGCTGTCACAACATAGCAGTGCTCTACTGTACTTTTCAGTAAAGGACTATAGACATTTGAGGCAGATGTCCCTTCACCCTGCTTTATTGTTCCTGTAGCCACACTTGTTCCCATCACCCTGCACCCTGTGCTCTTGACCCCCCCCCATCATCTCTCTCAGCTGCGGATCATAATCTCCCTCCCCTGTGGCTAACGTCACGCAAAATGAATCCCAAAAGCAGAGCCATTTCTGCAAGCAAAGGGAGCATTCTGGCCCTGAGGAGTCAGTTATGCAGGCATGTCCTCAGTCACCTGAAAAGCTGAAACTTTACATGGGTTACATACTGTTAGTACAGTAAATATTTAAGAGGACCAATTCTGAATCTAGTAGTCTGTTTTATCAAGACCATTCAGAATTAATCTTTACCTTTTTTCAGTCAAAAATTTACCTAACGGTTTTGGTCAACAAAATACAGGAATCTTGTCAGAGGAAGAAAGTCTCAATCAGAGATAAATTTAAGAAATTATTTTATATGGAAAAAACTAAACAAGTTATGCAAAGCATTTTAAGGACACAAAATTTAAGCTAAACAAGTCAGTCAAGATAGGGGGATTTAATTAGTTTCATATTTGTAGAGCTGCACAAAGGAGAAGTAATTTCAAGAGAAGTGAAAATCTCAAAAGAGCTGGTTTTCAGGAGAAACGGTGTTGAGAACTTCTTGCTTTTTGCCTTTGCATTTGCCCTAAAGTGTCCAGTATTCATATAAACAAAAGCATCCATGAAATCACGGGTGATGATATCCACCAGAGAAAACTTCATACCATGGATTTTCATTTCACCAAGTTGGACAAGCAAAGCAAAGGTGGTCTGAGGGAAAACCTCAGGACCAATTGCATAAGACTGACAAGGGTAACACAGAGCACCTGTCTATTCCACCAGTGCAAGAGCAAACACTTTTGCAATCACTAGACCTGACAGAGGCAAAACATGAGATTTTTACTAGGCTACAGGCAAATTGGTTTGCTAGTGCATCAGAACATCATACAGCCTGAAATTAAACAAATAAAGCTAAAGCGAAGAAAATGACTGGAAAACAAAATAAGAGCTAAAGGCTACAGTGCTGTGTACCATAATCAAAAGGTAATTCGTATACTTCCCTCCTCCCCTTCTCCAGGGAATATAATTTCAATGTGATGCCAACAGCCCTGCAATCTCTGGTACTGTGAGGAGTATAACTTTTCAGTGTAGACAAAGAAATATATCAGAGCTGGGAACGTCGCATGCAACACACTGCGTGAGCATGGCAATTTGGATCCATGCCAGCCTAAGAGTCTTTGAACTCCTATGAATTCTTACGTGGACTGGATAAAAAACCATATAGTGAAAATCAAAATTTATATAATTTGCTGCATTTTGAAGCAGATTTCACCCTCTTATGCCTTCCGGCTAGTGATTTTAATGCTGATATAAATTGAAGTTTTACACTCTTAGAGAAGATGCCTTGAAAAGAAGTGTGAACACTTCTTCATGAAGCTGGGCAGTGATGAAAATGACTTGAAGGAAATGAAAGGCTACACCTTTCATTGATAAAGACGATGCAGCTGGATTCTGCACTCATTTGGTATAAAATTAGTATTTCATCTACAGAATCACTTTAGGCAGATGAAGGGTACAGTAGACCATACCCCTTCTACATGCAACCTCAAGAGGCAGAAGTATCACAGAAAGGAAGTTTTCAAGCTGGAGACATGACAAGGTTCAGAAGAGTTCAGCACAAAGCAAGAGGGGAAAGTGGGCCAAGTAAGGTCTATGGAAAACATTCCTGCTTCCTTCTTAGTGACTGCAAACAAGCATTTTGTTGTGTCCTGTTTCTTGAAGGCAAGAGGAACTGTGGGGGAGTATGGCTCTATATTGAATAGGACGTTTGTTTTATGGATGTATTCCTGCTTCTGTAGGAAGCCATGGTTTCAGCAATTACCATGCAAAGCACCACCCCTGATAACTGCGAAGCCAGAGCCTCCTGTTTCCCACACACACACTTTGACTGATGCATTTTTCTAAATAACGTTTATTTACTTATTAGGAAAAGTAACTGCATCCTGGGTATGTTTGTCCTGTCTGGAAAGTTGCACTTGATCACAGAGCATTATTAAAGAAGCTTTGGTGTGCCTTTAGCAGTTAGGACCTGCTAATGCCATATATTGTCTTGTCTGTCATGGTGAAGTTTGCGTTTCTCTTAGCAACCCTATTTAGACTGGGGATGTAAAACATGTGAGAACAAATCTCCACTATGTCTCTGCATGGCAAACAAAGGCACAGCAAAGACACTCCTGCTCACGCTGCATTACTAACTGGGCATACCTAAGGAATGACTAGAACAGTCTCTGCAGAAGAAAGACCAACATCTGCTCATTTCTTATCATCCAAACACTGCCAGCTTAATGTATAAGGACTGAACTTTAAAAAAGTTTTGCAAGTGAAATGTTCTCTACAACACTGTCTAGTTCTGTTCTGTACTCCTCCTCCCTTTAGTACATGTGTAATTTGCAGAATGAAGTACAGGAATTCACCACCCACCTTCCTCCCTCAGAGCAGCACAGAGCAAACATAAGCATTACTTGTTATGCATCTGTTTAAAAGTACCTGGACATACTCCTTGTTTTCCACCTACACTGGACCCTTCTGGAATGGGTTATGCTCCCATTTATTACAGTAGCAAAAGTACTTGGAGTTACTGCCAGAAAAGTTTGCAGATGTCCGCCACTCCGATGATTAGGTCCCCATCTTGGCAGTGGGCTGATGTGAGTTTGAATTCATTTCAGAGGATTCAAAGAGAAGGGAACAGAAAAGAGAATTTCCACTTCCTTTGCATGTTCTTGAAAGAGAAACTAAAGCAAAAATATATCCTCATCTGCAGAAATAGGTTTCGGAGAGAAAGCACTGACCTCCATTCAGCCTTTGAAGTGCAGACAGTAGCACTCTGGAGTCCAGAAATTTTTTGGGGGATGCAAATTCTGCATGCACGAAAGTACATCCCTATAGCCCCAGAGGAAGGCTTTAACTTCCTAGAAAAATGGCAGGATTTATAATACACGGAAATCTCAATGCGGACTCTTGGTTACCTTTCCTAGTTCATTGGTCTGTATGCTCTCATCTCCGCCTCTGATTTTGGGAATGCACCCAAAAATGACCCATTACCCCATCAATTGTGTAAGGAGGAAGAACAACTAAACTCCACAGGTTTTGAAGTCAGGGATAAGAAGCCTATATACTTTTTACAGACCTAGCTTTACAAACCTCTTGAAAGCTCCTTCACAGCAATTGCAAAGAGCTCTGGAGAAGAAGCCAGGACAGCCACTGCAACAGTTTTAGTGAATTTAACTTCTATTTAAAATGTATGTGATTTAGCTTTTGACATTTACAGAAAGGGTTGATCTCAAGTTCTTTCTGACTGTATTGATTGCCGTCAAAGTTTAGAAATGTGTATGCTAGAAGTCCTCATGCACTCATTCAGCCAGGCAATACTAATACAATGCCCAAGCAGCTAGTCTGAACTAGACTAAAAAAGAGGCATTTGGCAAAAGTTAAAACACCTTCAAGTGTATCTTCAAGATCATAACAGTACAATTATTATCATAAAATTTTCAATAATCAGAGTTACATTAATTCTGTATTTTCTAACAAAAAGAAAAAATATGTTTTTCTTAACTAAGTTCTCCATAAAGTGATGGAACACTGATTAGGCAAATCAAAAAATTTCACTTGCAGAAGGAACTTAGTTACAATCCTGATTAGCTGGATCTAAGAAAGAACAAGGAAAGGAGATTCTTGTTTAGAATGGGGTGTGTCTAAAATCCACAAGAATTTATCACTGAAAGGGACTGCCTGGTACAACCAAAGAGTTGAGATATGGATTTTAAAAATCCACATGTGGGAAGTCTCTTCATATGCTGTAGGCTGTAAAACATTTTACAGAACTAAAATTTAAATTTGCAATAAAATATTTAAGGCTGCAGCTATAATGATCCAAAGGAAGAGAGTTAAAAAGGAAGAGTATTTGAAACCATCACCAATATCTTACGGTTCTGCAACAGCTGGAATCTATTTAATTAAAATCCTGGAGTATCTAGAAAGCTTACCACATGTAAAGCCTACCACACTTCATTTTCTAGTTCCTGTTAACAAGATCATACAGATCGACCCTTGTGATGATCTGTTTCTTTTTGTAATGGGAATTTATTTATTCCCTGTGTCATCTACCACTTTAACGAGTTCGTAAGTTGTTCTCCCTAAAGCAATGAAATAATACAATTAAAACAATCGGTCCCAGGGCTATTCCTTTAAAAAGAAAAAGTCACTATCAAGTTCTTTATCCTAAAAATAATGCTGTTTGCTGCAGTCTTCCCTCTGGCTGTGTTTCTGAACTGGCTTAGAACTCCCTGCACTCATCGTATCTTCCCTGTTCTGCCCAGGTCCTGCAGGGCACCGTACCAACCAAAATAAAGTTCAGCCAAGCATTAAAACCCACTCTAACAGTTCTAAAAAATCAATTGGCTTACCATCTCTGACATAATTTTCCTTCAATAAAACTATGTTGCGATTTATTTTTCCTGCTCTCTGCCTCCCTTTTTATCATCTCCATACAGACTTTGCTTTTCCTGTGTCCCAAACAGACACAGCAGTCTGTGCAGCAGTCAATGGTCTTTGCTTTGTGATCCTCTGGGCACAAGGTTCAGGATAATCAGAAAACTCAGGAATCCTCTGAGAAACTTGAAGGTGCCTGCTACTGTCAGGCAAGGATGAGATAAGGGGAGCCACGTGAGTGTGGCCTCAGAATGCTCTAGCAAATTTTAATGAACATGACCAGGTGCCCTTGACCCAAGGTGCTTAGAGCCCTCCTTGCTGCCACTTTCTAATTACAGAGGGTCAAGAATCCTTTCAGCTGGTGCTCAGGAGAGGCTTCTGTAAGAGCCAAACCCAGAGTACAGCTCCCAGGGACAGCCAAGCACAGAAGCTTGTGCAGAAGGACACAAAAAAAAAAGAAAATAGAGGTGGAAGAGAGAGAGGCACACAATTGTGTACAAATCAGCATAAACAGTCTCAGGTGTGGTAGTGACACAGGCTGCACAAGAGCAGGAAAGATGAAAGAGCAACAGACAAACAGACACACAGACTTCTTGGAGACACTACAGTTTCAACTTCCCTGGACCCCAAGCTGCAGTGGAGATGCAGGCCGCCCATGCCAAGTCAGTGATCTTTGGCACAAAGAGGAAAACTCCTGCCTCACATAAAGGTTTACAAATGTGACGGAGATTCACTACCTCCCAGTAGCATAGTGAATCCTGAAGATGACTGAAATGTGCTTTCAAGCAAAGTATCCGAGTCCCCTAAACCTAACCCTAAACCATGCAAGACCACCAGGAAGAAGTGACAAGAAATACTAATGGGTGGCTCCTTGCTGTGGAGAACAGAGGAACCCATTTGTGGACCTCACCTATGACCTAGGGAGGTTTGCTGCTTTCTGGGAACCTGGATCCAGGATAGTGTTGAGAGGGTGCCAAAGCTTTTCTGACACTCTTATTACTCCCTGCTGTTCTTCCATGTTGTTCATTCCAGTAATGCTGCCTGGAGAGTATCAAAAGTGACTTCAAGCTCTATGGGCAGTAGTCAGAGGCAAAGAGGCCCAGGTGGTGTTGTCCTTATTCCTGCCAGTGAGGGGAAAGGCTGTGAGGAGGAGGCAGCTGGTAATACATATCCACAACTGGTTGTGGAGCTGGTTGTGGTGAGAAGGTTGTGATTTCTACAACTATGGAATCCTGTCTGTGGGTAAACATTTGCTTGAGAGAGATGGGATCCTTCTCACTAAGTGGGACAAAGTTATCTTTGCCAGCAGAATGGCTGACCTGGTAAAGAAGCACTTTAAACTAGGAATGACAGAGGAGAGAGAGTTACCAGAAGCGCTCTAAGACAACGAAGGGCAGGGAGGGTTGATAAGCAAAGGGCCTGGAGTGACATGAGTGAAAGGGATTACAAAATCAACAAAACAAAGCTTAAGCAGCTTTAGCAGGGTCACCTCCAAAGTGTAAGCAAGGATGTACCTACAAGGCACCATTATGGAGAAATCTTCCCATTTTTATGGAAAATCAGCATATGGGGTGCCTCTGCAGCACCCGTACACCAATGCTTGCAGCATGGAGAATAAACATGGTGACTTAGGTATCAGTGAGCAGCTGTGGGGCTGCCATTTTATGGGGCTCACAGATGAGGTCAGATGGATCGTGTAACTTGAGTGATGCAATGGAGGGATACAGGATCCTTTGGAAGGAGGGGAGGAGAATGAGGAGGTGGGGTTGCCCTTTATGAGGCAGAATAGCTGGACTATATGGATCTCTTCCTAGGGATGGATAATGAGCCAACTGAGATCTTGTGGGCAATTACTGAGCACATCAATGTAGGTGGTACTGTATTGGGTCAATAATCTTCAAACAATCATGGTGACTGGAAGAAGTGCCTGAAGACTGGAGGAAAGGAAATGTCAGGGAACTACAAACCAGACAACCTCACATCAAATCTTGTCTAGGTGAAGGAGTGTATTGTCTACTTAGACTTCAGCAAGGCTTTTGACATTGTCCCATGAGATTCTCACAGAGTTAATAGAGTATGAGCTGGACAAGTGGACAGTGAGGTAAATTGAAAAATGTCCTAAATGGCTGCGCCCAGTGGCATGAGGTCTAGGTGGAGCCCAGAAGGTAGCAGTGTACCCCAGGGGTCAGTACTAGCTCCAGTCCTGTTCAACATCTTCATTAATAATTCAGATGAAGGAGAAGACGGTAGGTACCCTCAGCAAGGTTGTTGATGACACGTAACTGGGATGCAGGACCGATACACAATGGGATCATACTGCCACGGGCTGACAGGAACCTCATGTTCAACAAGGATAAGTGCAAAGCCCTGGGGTGGGGAGGAACAACAACATGCATTGATATGTGCTGGATCTGCCCAATGGAAAGCAGCTTGGTGAAAATATTCCTGATAGACACCAGGTTGAAGTGAGCCAGCAGTGGGCCCTTGTGGCCAATAAAGCTAATTCTTCAGGGCAGCATGAAGAAGTGTTGTCACAGCGGGTAGGGGGAAGTGATCCTTCTCCTCTACTCAGCACTGCCGAGCTCATACATGGAGTGCCAGCTTCAGTTCTTGGCTTTTCAATACAAGAGACATGGACACACTGGAGAGAGACCAGAGAAGAGCCATGAAGGTGACTAAGACACTGGAGCATCTCTCCTATGAGGAAAGTTTGAGAGATTTGGGACTTTTCAACATGAAGAAGAGAAAGCTTGGTAGGAAATCTCATCAGTGTATGTTAATACATTAATATATATATTTATATATAATAATAGAATAAGTTTGCAGAGGATGAAGCAAGGCTTCTTTCAGTGCTGCCCAATGACAAGATCAGAGTCAATGGGCATACTTGAAACCTAGGAAGTACCATCTGAACATCAGGAAATGCTCTGTAACTGTGAGGATCACCAATCACTGGCACAAGTTGCTCAGGGAGGCTGTATAGTCTTAATCTGTGAAGGTTCTAAAAGGCTGCCTGTACATAGTCACTTCTAATTATTATTTACAATTCTCACCTAAAAATGACCCCCTACTCTGTAGCTGAATGTACACAGACCATTTCCTATGAAGAGGGACAAACCTGAGCTAAGGTTCTATCTCTCTGATTTATCCTCATTTCCTATATCATAATCGTATGACCTTCCCATAATCTCATGGCTTCTAAATATTTACCCAAATCCAGAAGAATCATACTTGATCTAGTACTTCAGTTTCCCTTTTATTAGTAGAAGTCACTTTCAGAGATTGCCTTTTTTTGAAGATCTTAATGTATCAACTTGAATTATAGGAAAGCATAGTTATAAGATAGAATAGAGGAATTAATTATTCCCTTCAAGGTCAATAAAACTTGAATTAAATTGTTCCTAAGATTTTGCTATAGAAATCAGACAAGAATCGGGAACAAGGCAATATGAAGGAAGATCTCAGGCACATGACACCTTGAAAAAAAGTAAATGTTAGGAAGAGATAGTTTTTAAGGGTTTTATACGTTACGTTTATAATGTCTCGGTTTTCCTGCTCTCAATCTCTTCTCTTCATGCTTTTTCCCATATTTTCTTTTTACTGTCTTATGTGTCTCTCTTATCTTCTGCCTTTCTTTTTACTGTTCAAAGCTGAAGGTAGGGTAGTCCTTCTAGGATGAAATTACTGTGTATTATTCAGAGCTCCCAGATTAAACATTTATGTTATCTGGTATATTAGAGGCTTCCAAGCTCATTCATGGACAAAAAAGTAATGTTTTTCTTGCTGCCCTAAAACCTCTTGGCAGCTGTGATGGAGAGAGGAAAGCTCTGCCCTTCTTTTTGATCCTCAGAAGCCAAACCTAAGAAGTTAGAAAGCGTAATCACACCTTGAAGTCTACAAAATTTATACCTACAGCCATCAAAAACTGGTGTCTCAAGCTTGTTTTCTGGCTGAAATTTGAAACATCAACAGATATCTCATTTATTTTCCCTGCCTAACCCCTCTTAGCCCCACAATAACTCTCTCATTGCCTCCGCTTATCCAGTGAATTCTTGTCAGAACCGACCACTAACTCAGATAAAGTTTGCAGACTACACAGTGACAAAGCAAGGCTACAATAAATAAAATTCCAGATTAATAATACTTCTGCTCTGCTTTCTCTACAGCAACAGACATATACTATGTTGAGAAGACTTATTGTTAACTGCTTTTATTGGGAACAATCTTATTTTTTCCAGTATTACATTTTCTAGGTTGAGACTTGGAATTTAGAGATACTAAATTTTTTAAACTTAGGCAAAACAGACCCTGATGGTCTGCTGATTTTCACACACGTTGCATTGTCAGTGTGCAAAATGCAACATAATTTAAAAAAATCCTTAGTGTTCATCATGTCCATCAGAAAAAATGCTTTTTTGTCGACTTACAAGGTTTGTTTCTCTTAAGTTTTTGTCACCAACATATTTTTAGGTTATTGAACTCAGTGAAGACTGTGACAGAGTCACAAGAGAGAATATTTTATCTTGATATTGTTAATCTATTTCATTAGCTTACTGCACACTTTTCATTTCTTCTGCCTTTTTGAAATGCCACCTACACTGATAAAATTACATTAGGAGTTCTTAATATTTCCAGGAAGAAGCAGAGAAATCTCATAAAGAGATGACTAGTAAGAAGTAGGGGAAAAAAAAATATTCACTTGAGATGAACAGAATTCAACTTATTTTAAAAACAATCCCAGACAAGGTATTCAATGGGAGAAAAATATATATTTTTTAAAAAGTCTAGAAATATCATGAATATGCTATCAAATGTAAAGTTAAAATGCAGTTTCACTGAATTTCAACATGAGATGATTGCAAAAAAGAAGTAACTGAAGCCAGTCTATAGGAAGTGCCCTATCACAAAACAAGGAAGCCCTCTTAATGTACCAGTGCAATCAAGTGCCAACTTCCAGATTGAAACATACTATGAATAAAAATGTGTATAAATAAAATGAAAAATATGCAGGAAATAACAGAAAACTACTGAAGTGAGGTAAGCTAGAATTATTCATAAGCAAATAAAGCATTATCTGAAAATCAGTACATGATTATACATTTCTCTCTTTCCCAGTCATATTCTGTTGCTTTTACATCTTCTTCTTACTGGTGGCTTCCAAAAGTTTTGACTTACTGATAGTTAAGTATAACTTCATTCTCATGACTCTTCCCACTGAAGCATGAAATACAGCAAATAACAAACCACAGGAATATTGCTTGGTTTGCCTAATTCAAAATACAATCCAAACAGGTAGTGCCAGGCAGCAGTAAAATTTGAGGCACGAACCACTGCATAATTTTCAATCACCTGAAAGCTCATCCGTGAATCAGAAACAGGACATAGCCAGGCCTTTTCAGAAAACTCTGTGTGGGACAGTGTTGGGGTTTCAGAATATTATTCTCTCATTCAGTGCTTCCAGTGAAACCATGAGCCTCTTGCTCACACCCTTTCCCCCCTCCCCCTCCCCTGTGGTGGGATGGAGGGGGGAGTCAGAGGCACAAAAGGTAAAGATCACAGGATGAGATAAGAACAATTTACTGGAAACAGCAATGAGATAAGAGAATGAACTGTGACAGCAGCAATACTAATGACAGAGGGTACAAGAAAGACGTGAACACTTCACATGGAAACAATTCTCGACTGCTCCCTCCACCATACTATGCTGAGCTGCAAAGGACCCCTTCTCCCTGGAAGAGACTCCCTTCCCCCAACTCCCAGCAATGAGGTGAGGTGGTACAGAATAACTTCTGGGTCCTGGCCATGTCCTCTCCTGGACACTGCAAAAATTAACCCTGTCCTGCCTGGAACCAGGAAAAACAGCTATTACTCTTCAGGGTTGATAAACACTAAAGCTAGCCTGGCTTTGAGCAGCAGGTTGGACAAGAGACCTCCAAGGTGTCTTCCAACCTAAATTACCCTACAGTTACATACCACAGCAAACACTTTGAGCTGAAAATCCCAAAAAAAATTTTGTAACCTCATTTATAAATCTTTGCCCCAGAATTAACTTTTGAAACAGAATCTTCTCCCAGAGGATGAAAACAGGGCAGCAATCCACAAAATCTAGGACACAGAAGCACAGTAGGTATGAACTTGTCCTAGTTAAGTAACAGAACTGATGAAGTGTGTACATTATTCTTATACCAAGCCAACTTACACAATTTAAACATTAACCCAATGGAAGGGATATTTATGGTTGTACAAACAGACACGATTTATTCATAAAGGATGCTAACAGTGAGCTGAACTATTGGCAGCCATAGAATACAGGTCACTTGTAAAGTGGTATTCCTTGAATCCAAGTAATGCCAAGAAAGGGAGCCTCAAGCCACACTTGCAGTATAAGATGTATAGATATTGCCCATGTGCTTTAAGAACTGAAAGCACATTAGCATAAAGTTCTCCATTCTCTCTACCTACCCTTTGTCTCTCTATGTGACCTGGAGAATAAGGAAGATATAATATTTTTTAACAAGAAAGAGAAGATTTTTCACCAAGGAAAAGGAAATGGGTGATAACCCAAAGTCTCGGCAGAAAGGATTACTAAATGAAACAAGTGAAATAGAAGCAAGAGATCCTCTGTGATCTTGGTCATCAGAGATTGGAATAAGACTAATAAACTAAGCAATTGAGACAATCGTCTCATTACAAGACAAAGTAAACCAAAAAGACAGCTTGATGACTTTGAGGGGCAGCTAACTTGCAGGCAAGTTAGGTGAGCTTTAATTATTCATGAGATAAGATAAAGGACAAATTGCAGAGGGACAGGAGACAGTGATCTAGCGAAGGAAAACAAGTCATCAGCCCAAAAACTCCTGAAGTTAGATGGCAGGTAAAGAGATGCAATCAGGGTTCCTGTGGACTAAACTACATGGGTATGAAGTCGCTATGCAAGAACAAGAAGGAGCATCTGTCCCCCCACAAGTTTGTGTGGAAGGACCACTGGAAGAAATTTAGATAGGTATCCAAACTGTTTTAGATTAAAAAAAGAGAAAGAGATCAGTCAAACTGCTGCAGTCTTTCTGGGAGATGGAAAAATGAGCCAACTGCTCTGTCTTGCTGCTAAGAGTAAAACCACCTGAGTTATTACATAGGCTTCTCAAAAGATTCCATTAATTTGTTTCTGCTTATTTTATTTTGCATGAGAGTAAGAGATGACATTCAGTTACTTCTGATCTAATGGCTTGTAATGTATTTTCGTTATAGATAAGACCATTCACATCCCAAGATCAGCAGCATTTTACAACAGATACAGAAGTTTTAGATGCTATTCAACTATTCTGTCACATTCGAAAAAATGGCAGAAAAATAGTTTTGCCCGATGTTCTTTTAGAGGGAAAACTATAGTTTCAGTTGATGTATAAGACTTATACCAGCACCTGACGGTCACTAACAGGCCTTGATGGTCTTTCCTCTGGGGCCTCTACCCAGCCCTGAGTCCTGTGTCTTCAGCCTCTGCCAGAGACCTGTCCAGCAGTCACTAGACCTGACCCTGGATTATGGACTGATTTGCCAGCTTGGCCTTGGACCTGCTTCATTGCCATGGATTTACTTGCCTGATGATCTGCACACTTGGCTGATCTTGGCCTCAATCCCTGGGTCTGCCCTCCTCTCTTGCAGCAGGACTGGGCTCTGCCCAGACATCGCATGCTCTCCTGCTCTACTGCTGGTGGCTCCCATCCCTCACTGCCCCCACATGCAAATTAATTAGTTCTGCAGTTTTTCCTGTGCTTTCACTGTCTGCACAGGGAAGGGAGAAACTCTACATGGAGCTGAAAAAGGAAGGCTCGAGCTCTAATAATTCTGAAGACACAGGACTCAACATGCTGTATAAAAATGACTGCAATTCAAGGAAGCTTTGTCTGAATCTTGCCTTACTTGAAAGCTGTAATGAATCACAGTAAATTGAGTTTGCACACACAGAAGGTTGTTGCTTACCTTTCAAGAGAAATGGAGAGACTTTGAACTCAAGTGCAGCACTCTAGCAAATCCTTGAAAGATGCGGTTTTACAACTTCTTAAGTGTCCCTGACAGACAGGAAGTCCCTCCTGCTGTCCCAAAGGAAGACCAAGAATCCCTATGCTGTGTTTGTTTAGTCTTATCCTACAGAAACTTACACAACAAAACTTCAACAATCTACCCTATTTGACTTTTTTTCACATCCAATCTTCCTCATTAAATACATTTCCAGGTGACCCAATGCTTTTTACAGACTTCTCTGATCTACTTCCTTCTTGAAGATGATACTAGAGCTGATGTTCCAACTTCCATCTAATGAACACTAAGAAGACTTGCAGTTTACTCCGTGTGTCTTAAGGGTCAATTTTGCATTACATCAGGGTCGTGCAATGAGAGCTCTTCGCTTCCTTTCTACTTTTTACAATAAGTCAAGCAGTTTAAACATCTTGCCCATTACTCAAATGTGGTTCATGGTAGTGCTTTCTATATCTTTCTCTGGAGATCTGCTGCTTACGTAGCCATTCTGCACTTTTTCACTTAAATATTGTTTTTATTAAAACCTTTATAAATGTGCTAGTTTTGGCTGGGGTAGAGTTAGTTTTCTTCACAGGGTCTAGTATGGGGCTGTGTTTTGTATTTGTGCTGAACACAGGGTTGATAATACAGAGATGGTTTTGTTATTCCTGACTAGGGCTTGCACAGAGCCAAGGCCTTTTCTGTTTTTCATACTGCATTGCTGGCAAAGGGCTAGGGTTGCATGGGAGCCTGGGAAGAGACACAGCTGGAACAAGCCGCCATGGCCAAAGGGATAATTCAGACCATATGGCATTATGCTCAGTATATAAAGTGGGGGAAGAAGGAGAAAAGGGGGGATGTTTGCAGTGATGGCGTTTGTCTTCCCAAGTAGCTGCTATGTGTGATGCGGCCCTGCATCTCCTGGAGATGGCTGAACACCCGCCTGCCCATGGGAAGCGATGAACCAATTCCTTGTTTTGCTTTGCTTGTGCACATGGCTTTTGCTTTCCCTATGAGTCTGTCTTTATCTCAATCCCTGTGTTTTCTGGCTTTCACCCTTCCAATTCTCTCCCCAAACCTGCTCGCGGAGGATTGACCAAGTGGCTGTGTGGTGCGAGGCTGCTGGCTGGGGTTAAGCCAATATCAATATCATTCCGAAACTTAATCCTGTCCTCTGCAAAGTACTTGCAACTTTTCTCAAGTAGGTATGAACTGCAATTTAATAAACATTTTCTCTATCATACTATCTAGAGAAAACCTTATCTCTTTCTAGAGAATACCACTTGACAGAATCTCATCCTTCTTGTTTGACAGTGCACCACCGATAACTATTCATTGAAATTATTTCTAAGACAGAGAAGCATACCATACTTTTTCCATGATATTTTGCTTCAGCATTTGTTTTAAAAACAAATATTCAACTGACCTGATGTTAATTAACTTTTGTGGCAGGAATATTGTTTAGAGACTAGACTGCTCTTACAGTATCTTCACCAAGATTAAGTTTTCCTACTTTTCTTTAGGAGCACTTTTAATATTTTGTAAGCCATAAAATATCATACATCACCTATCACACCTCCTTGAGACCTGTTACCTTGTCATAGAGGGAAATCAAATTGCTTTACATGATTTATTCTTGACAAATCCATTTTCACCATTGTTTAGCATCTTTTTGTCTCCTGTGTGATTCCAAACAGATTATCTGCTCAAGCGTCGGAAATTTCCAAGAATCAAATTTAGCCTGACTGGCCTATAATTCCCTGGACCCTTGTATGTTTTCTGGAAAGACAGACACAAAGGTTTCTTCCCTCCCCCTACAATTAATTTACTTTTTATCCTTTAATTCTCAAAGCTCATAAGGGAAGAGTCTAAGATTTCTTAAGTTTTCCATAGTGAATTAATTGTGCCAGACAATTTGAAAATATCTGACTCATCTAAGATGACTCTAACCTCTTCTTATCCCTCTTCCCTAGTTTTAATTATTCTAGTCTTCAGAGCACAGTCAGCCTTTTTTAAAACCAATGCTGAGGAAGAAAAAAAACTCCCAACAACCGAACAACCAGGCATGCCTCTGTTAGTTTTACCCTCTCTGATAATTAATGGACCAACTCTTTTCCTTGTCTTGCTCTGATTCATTACATGTAAGATGTTTTCTTCTACTCTGTTGTTAACACCATGCTCAAAGCCACTTAGTCCATACTTTATTGCAATTTCTATGACCAAAATGTTGCTCAGGGTGAAACTTGAAAGATCTGTGGGGTGCATGGTATGTGATCTTATTGGTTCTGGGGGCTTCAGACTATTTTGGCTCAGTAAGCTCCTCCAAAATTTTCAGCCATGGACTTACCGGATTTTGTTCCTCCGTGTTCAGATTGATGCTTATAATAAATCAGAGCACAAAAGGAACATGAAGAAATTGGATTTATTCTCCCTTTTAAGTGAACCAGAGTCAGGATACAAGCCTTCTTCAAAAACATATGCTTTTGCAAATCCAAGAGTATAAAAGGAACCTTTGCACTTGGGTGCAATGATCTTGTGTGTAAAAGCTAGGCATGTGAAAGCATGGGTAGCTTTCATTACAGACATTCAAATAAACCTCAGAAGAGAATTAAGCTTATTCAGTACAGTAAATGTGACCTACTAAGAGAAAGCCAAATAGGACTGAAACAGTGGGACTGTTGCTTTTTCCTTAATTGCTATTAATAAAGGAACTAGCTCCTTAGAAGTCTGATATTAGTATCTCTCTGTGTGTACAAGAAATTATGCAAATCTTACCTCAGAGAACCTTTGTACATCCTGGGTTAAAGTTCCTACTCTCTTCCAATGATAATGTTTGAGTAACTTCAAAATTGCTGGATTCACTGCATTATCAGATGGCACTGTCCGGAAGAAATAAGGATATTTTTTCTTATCAGCCAACTCTGGAGTTGTTGCTGCAAATGAAAGCTGTAAAAAAATCAAAGAACAAAAAAATGAAAGTCACCATAAGTCATCTAGCAGTCAGTAAAAAAAACTTTGCTTTTCTCAGTGCAACAAGACATTGAGAACCTGTGCATTGCTGTCATGTAGAGAAGTTTCATCACCATACAGCTTGAAAGTCCTACCAGTACGACTTAGTTTTAAAGAGATTTTTGCAATATTTTAGCTCTATACACCACCTGCTGCAAAATTAAACCAGGGAATCTTAAAAGTCAGTAATGTAAAATCCTCTGTTTAAAATCATGCATCTTACACATTGCACAGAGCATTAAGACCTAAGGGAGTAAATCCCTATGATGAATTCCCCATCAATTCCTCTTCATAAAAGCTGAGAATACCTCCAAGAGAATATTATATTCTCAAAGTCTTATATATCTTAAATTACTGGGTGAACCTCTAATAGTACTTCTTCCTATCTTCAGGTAATAAAATAGCTCCAGGTAAAAGAGAAAGGGAAAATCATTATGTTAGCCAAGGCTGCAACTCAGAAATTTACTTGGGTCCCAGCTTCCTGCACTGAAGCAGCCCCCTGTGGTTTGTGTTATAAAAGAGGATTCAATGGCTAAAACACTGGAATTTGTTCATGGTTTGAGAATGCTTGTAACAAAAGAAAAGAGGAAACATTTTAAAACACACAAAAACAAACAGAAGACTTCATTGAATTCTTCTGTCCAAGTTAAAGGTGGCATATTTTTGTGAATTTTTTTCAGACAGTGTTTTGAAGAGAATGCCTGCACATTTACTTTCTGAAAACACTTTTACTCCAGAGATACTTCTGGTCATTCCCTCCTGTTCTTTTTAGGCTGCTAGGAATGTGCTTCTCAAGCATTTTTTCAGCCAGGATTTTGGATGAGGGGTTCCTTAAAGTACTGTTTTAATGCAAATTGGTTTGACTGACAAAAAATAAGCTCCCTAATACAGTTATTTAAAGTCTTTCAAACTTAATAGAGAGTCAGAAAATGTATGTGAATTAAAGACTATATAAGTATAGACCAAACATAGCTTTAAGTTCGCACTTTTTAAATCAAGCATTCAGTATATTTGGGTTAGATAAGCTTTTTTGCAATTCAGAATAGACAAGTTTAATCTGAAAAAAACAGTTCAAGTCTTTTCTCCATGTTTATAAAAATCTAGGTTTAGCCTATCAGGGACAGGACTTATTCTCTGCCTGATTTTAGACTCACAAAGAATATACTGCATTGTTATAATGGCCTGAATATAGTTTGTTTTCCTAATCAAAAGAAATCTAAACAACTTAAAGTGTGCGTAACCTGGACAGTTTACAGTATACCATTCAAAATAGAAGAGTCTTTCTCTTCACTGGTCAGGAGACAGTGAACAGTGTAATTGTCGTGTAATTCTGAGGTTAAACATTTTTAATATAGCAACTGATCTTTGACTAGATTTCATTTAAAAAGTGCAATATGAGGTGGTATGATTTATTGTCATCTTGATTTTCCAAAACCATTCCCATAAGGAAAGAAGAATGAACATCTGCCAAGTAGACCT
This sequence comes from Eulacestoma nigropectus, assembly GCA_013397775.1. NCBI lineage: Eukaryota > Metazoa > Chordata > Aves > Passeriformes > Eulacestoma > Eulacestoma nigropectus. The sequence continues at coordinate 175,511 of VZTE01002323.1, forward strand.
AGTCAGCTTTTCTGTTTAGCCTGGTAGTGTTGAACATCACGCATTCACTGCACAATGTAGGTGGAAATAAGGACCTGTACTTCTGACTGAAAAAGAGAGAAAATTTGACATTAGAAATCCAACATGAAGAGGAATATCTTTCAGCAGCCCAGCTGCTTGCAGCCTGCTGACTGCAAAGGACTTGCTTTTCAAGTTATTATGGTTTTGGATCAAACATAATTCGATTGATCCTTAAGAAAAAGAAGTGAAGAGCAACACTGAAGTAACAGTAGTGGCAAGAAACATCAGCAAGGTTCACCTAGTTCAAGTGCATAGATTGAACGGTAAATTTTTCTGATTGGTAGTACAAAGCTCCATAGTAATGAGAAGCATCTCTATATCTGTGAGCTGGCTTTAGGATGAAGATCTGTGATATAAGCAACACAATTCAAAACCATCCTTTGTGATTTTTTAGTGACTTAAAGGGCCTAAATTAGTATCCTAATTACTCAAATTTCCTTGGAAACAATGAAGCAAAACCTTACCTCTCTTCATTGCTTACAGAAAGATGAAGTCTCATAACAGATTTCTCAGCCATGTGAGGTGAGATGAGATGAATTCAGGTTTATGTGTAAAACTAATGACACCTGAATTGCAAAAGAACTGTCCTCTTCATTTTCTTTTTAAATAAAGGTTTTATTAAAATAAAAAAATGGGAAAATTTCATGCTCAAACAATTCTCAGATTGTAGACTATATTCAGAGGTCTTTCTTTCAAGCATCACATATATCACGGTTGGTCTCATTCCGCATCACTCTGACATTTAATAAGACACTCATAAGAGATGGAAAAATATCCTGAAAATGTTAAATCATTGAAAATATTTAACTTTTCATAAAATCATCTCTGCAAGAGTGTGGGATATGCAATGAACTTAACCCAAAAATCACCAGCACTCAATATTCTGCTTTGAGAGAGACAAGGAAGAAAAACGGAAAAAAACCTCATTATGTTCTAAAAAGTGGTAATAAAAAGATCACGTTAAGAAATGAATCACAGAATCACAGAATCACTAGGTTGGAAGAGACCTTCAAGATCATCGAGTCCAACCCATGCCCTAACCTCAACTAAACCATGGCACCAAGCACCACATCCAATCTCTTTTTGAACACATCCAGGGATGGTGACTCCACCACCTCCCCGGGTAGACCATTCCAGTACCTTACCACTCTTTCTGTAAAAAACTTTCTCCTAATATCCAACCTATATATTCCTTGCCGCAGCTTAAGACTGTGTCCTCTCGTTCTATCAGTTGCTGTTCAGAGAGAGACCAACCCCCACCTGACTACAACCACATTTCAGGAAGCTGTAGAGAGTGATAAGGTCACCTCTGAGTCTCCTTTTCTCCAGGCTGAACAACCCCAGCTCCCTCAGTCATTCCTCAAAGGGCTTGTGTTCCAAGCCCCTCACCAGCCTTGTTGCCTTCCTCTGGACACGCTCAAGCGTCTCCACGTCCTTCCTGAACTGAGGGGCCCAGAACTGGACACAGCACTCAAGGTGTGGCCTCACCAGTGCCGAGTACAGGGGAAGAATGACTTCCCTGGTCCTGCTGGCCACACTGTTCCTGATACAGGCCAGGATGCCGTTGGCCTTCTTGGCTGCCAGGGCACACTGCTGGCTCATGTTCAGTCGGCTGTCGACCAGTACCCCCAGGTCCCTTTCTGCCTGGGCACTGTCCAGCCACTCTGTCCCCAGCTTACAGCATTGCAGGGGGTTATTGTGACCAAAATGCAGGACCCGGCACTTGGACTTGTTGAACTTCATCTTATTGGACTCTGCCCATCTGTCCAACCGTTCCAGGTCCCTCTGCAGAGCCCTCCTACCCTCCAACAGATCGACACAAGCTCCCAGCTTAGTGTCGTCTGCAAATTTACTAATAATAGACTCAATACCCTCATCCATGTCGTCAATAAAAATATTGAACAGAACTGGTCCCAGCACAGACCCCTGAGGGACACCACTGGTCGCCAGCTGGATGCAGCACCATTCACCACCACTCTCTGGGCCCGGCCACCCAGCCAGCTCTTAACCCAGCGAAGAGTGCTCCTGTCCAAGCCCCGAGCTGCCAGCTTTTCCAGGAGCATGCTGTGGGAGACGGTGTCAAAGGCCTTGCTGAAGTCCAAATAATGACATAATGTAGACTTACTGGACTTACTGGAAAAGTATGTGAGATAGCACAGCTATAAGGAAATATCAGGAAAATACTCATAACAAAAACTTTATTTAATGTGATAAAGCAAATAAGATCACAACACAGTCCACCCACATATACATTTAGATGGTACAACTCTTGTTAACTGAACATTAATCCTCTGTATTTTAAGGCTTGTTTATTCATGGCTGATTTGAAACTTGCGTATTGAAAGGCAAACTTTTCATAGTTCCTTCACTTCATTCTACAGGATTGAAAGCCATTCTATTTTTTGTTACAGTTTTTATAACTTTCAGTTATTTAGCCAAAAGTCTGGATGAATGGTAATCATATTGCTCACAAAATTCTTTGCAAAACACAAAAGTTCAATTTTCACATTATTGCATTTTCAATGTATACCTATTCATGCACTGCTAAGTTTTTTTACAGGTGTTTATACTTGTCTCTCCACATTCATGAGGAGTGAGAAATAAACAGTTATATGCAGGATTATAACTCAGCAATAAATGTCTGTGGGGTGTATGATGTCATTCTTTCACAGAAAATTATTTTACACAACTGCTAAAAGGTGATGGCCAAAAGCCAAACTTCAAGAAAGGAAAAAAAAAGTTTTTTTCAAGTTGCTATAAAGCAGAAGACACAGTGGACATCTACCAGGTAATACATCATCATAGTGTGTGTGGTGTTTGTGTGTGCATAAACAGGCTCTGTGCATAAATGTATGTAGATCTAGAGAAAAAAACCTGCTCATATAAATATCTGTTTGAATGCTGTCAGAAAAATCTGCAGCTACTTCCTAGATTATCTCTGAGAAATCTTTCTTTAGAATATCTTTAGAATATCTGGTTCCAATTTGCGAGCAACCGGATCTGAACTTAAAATGAGTGTATGTAGGGAAACGTAAGCTATGACTTAGATGGAAATTTCTGAAATGAAAGGGTATAAAACTTTGAAATAGAAAATAAGATAATACTTACCATTCAAGTAGGACTATAAACTATTAACTATAGTACAAAATGAGAACCAAATAGACCAGAGTATTGGATAGACTTTGGTGGACTGCTGAAAAACTGAAAAATATAGAGAAGGATTTTATTAAGGAAGTTTTGGGGTCAGGCATAAGTGTGGATCAATTAAACTTTCCCAAGAAAGATGATACTTTTTGAAAACATTAATTTAGTTGAAAATCCACACATTTTCATAGAAATTTTGTCCTCAACACTAGATAGTGAGATGAAAGAAAAAGAAAGTTCAAACAAAGTGTTGAAAGGAACAGCTCTGCAGAAGGGGAGTAAAAGGTAGCTTCATAACCCTACATTAAGTTTAAAGGAGGTGTGGTAGATTAAACGAGAAACATCAGTCTGAAGTGCTTTCAAGTGCTTCTGTTTAAGGAAGTAATGGTGCATTCCCTTAAAGAAAGTCAGTACAGGAGTGATAAGAGGATAAGCGCTACTATTCATTTGAGAAAATGGGATGCAGCACTAATGAAATCAATGGGAAAGACTGAGAGTTATGTAAGAAAGTATGGAGATTATTAGAAAGCTGAAACGAAATTAGGGAAGGAAACAACACTATATACAGAGTGTATCTATCCCATATATGAGTCCAGAAGCTGGAAGCTGGAAGGCTGAATGAAGCCCCACTGTTGTCCCATGTACTGCAGAGAGAAAGGAAGCCATCAGAAATAGCAAGTAATCTTCTGCTGTTCCGTTGTTTTATTATCTCTAGGAAGTATTTATGTCTAATTTTTTTACTGTACTCTGTAGTTCACAGAAGTCTGGGAAAAATAAAAGAGCAGAACTCCTCCTGGGTAAACAGTCACCCTCATCTAAGGCAACAGATCTGGTTAGGAGTCACATTTGTTTAAATGGACTGTATCATCTGAAGTAAATCAGTAACAGAAACCCTTAGCAAAGTTATTGTAGATCTGAATGTGTAGACCCCAGCAGAGTCTGAGCCAAGCTGAAAGGACTCGAGCAGAGCTGGGTAGAGTAGTCAAAAGTGGCGATGCCAGTGCCAGCACCAGCAATGTTGAATCGAGTCCAGTACCTGAAGCAGCAGTGTGGCTCAATGTGGACAATCTAGCTTTTGGGGGTTGCCCATTGTTTTTCTGTTTCTGGCTCAGGGATGGGCAGAGTGCTGTGGGGAGCACCTGCCATCCTGTGGTTTGGGGAAACCACATGGCGCTGTGTGTGGGAGCGGCCACCATCTCGTCTTTTTCCAGCAGCCACGCAGAACTACGTTGAGCTGGTGAACGCCTTTTTGTGTGTAAAGTACCCTCTCTTCTTGTACACTTTTGTTATTGACATTGCTGCTGTTACTGGGCATTCCTTAGTCCATTGTTGTTTGCTTTCAGTAAATTGTTATCTCAGCCCAGGGTCTCTGCCTTTGTCCCTCTCCTGCCAAAGAGGGTGGAGGGGAAAGGAAGTGGCTAGTTGAAGTTTAATTTCTACAACTGTGTTCATGGAGTATGACATAACGGAGGGGAAAAAGAAAAGGAAAAAAAAGCGCCTTCAGGTAACAAGTAACCTCCCTTGAATAAAATGTCATCTGCTAAGAGAACTGATTCATGTTTGCAAATGGGGGAAATCAGTTTATTGAGCACCAGCGAGATTAGCTTAGTTTTCCTAGCTTTCTGCACTAGACTTGTACAAGCATTTTATTAACGAGTGCTAGAAATCTAAATGTGCTCTTGTTGCTGCAAAACTAGTCCTGATGGAGAGGGTTTTATATATGGCAGATATCATCTTTATTTCCTGCACCTTTTCTAGAAAGCTAAATTATGCTGATAAATCAGCATTGCTAAACAGGATATAAACTGCTGATTCAACTGATTGGTGCTAACATTTATCATCACAACTAAAGATTGCATGTCATGTATGCTTAGGTAGGAAGCAATATTTTCTGCAAAAAAGGGAAAATGCAGATAATTCTTTCCAAAAAAAGGGCAAAATATCAGAAAGCTCCACAGAAAATACTCTTACAATGGTACAGGATTACACACACAGAATCTTGTCATAGGAAAATAACAAGGACAAAACTCAGGAAGATGATAATTTGCAGCAATGTGTACTTGTAACACCACACACCACTCCTTTGTGTGCCTTGCCAGGAGCTCTAATGCTTTGACAAGCCTGTGCCAACAATAATGATACTCAAGTGCAAGCATGTGATGACTTGATGGTCCCAGGAGCTAGAAGGACCAGAACGGAAACTAATGAATAATGAAGAGTTAAAAGATTTGCCTGCTGCAACTCTTGAGACAGCATCAGATGAACAAGTGAAACAATACACTCTTAACCCAGAGACAGAGAACAGATTGAAGGGTAACAAACTGCATTTTTAATGGAATGGTAATTATAAAATATAAATATTTAGGTTAAATGTTAATTCCCAGTAACCTTACTATACAAGCCAACTTATCCAGATGTGCAGTCAAACTACCACTGAACCTGATCTTGCCACTAGTGAAGTTATGAATAAATTTTAATCTCATAATAGTACTTGAAATAAGAAAAAAAAAAAATTATTCTAGAAGAATATTAAAGAGAACCTTAAATACATGGTAGAATGTATAATAAGAAAAGAAATATATTAGACTACCTTTTCCCACCTCAATGCACAAAATGTATCATCTAATCAGCTTTGATGGATGACTTAGAGTAAAGGCATGTGGAAGTAACATTGCAAAGATGGTTACAAGCACCTACATATTTGGGAAATATTTCAACCTAAGAAGCCAAGTGCAGCAATTTCATTGACACTTGCTTGCATGGATCTTCAAAGCAGGTGAAAGCTACACACAGTAACAAAGATAATGTTTCTTGACAATTTACCTGTACAACTGCTGGTGATGAGTGTCTAGATACACACAGCAAAGAAGTAGGTTCTGAACTGGACCTAGAAATCATAGTGGCAATCTTCCCTCCTAGCTATGCCCGAATCCTGATCCCCAAATAGCACAGGTGATAAGTTGACATAAAGAAAACATAACATAAGTTGACTAAAGAAGAAAATATTAACAGGAAATTATGCTTTTCCAGCAGTGGTAAATCAGTTACATTTTTACCTGTCATATAATACTCTTAAATAATTACTTGAATGAAAGCTCTGGAGACTCCACCATTCAGAAGATTTTATGGGACTGGACAAACTTCATTGTTATAACAAATATAACTCATAATTAAAAAATGTTCTGATAACTCTGTAATGGCCCTCATTATGACAGCCGCAAGACCAAAATAAAAGCCTGGGAGAAGATCTATGATGTCTCACTAGCTGGTACATGGGCAGGATGCCTCATCCAAATGGGAACATGAAGATACACGTTGTATTAAACTCACTGGACAAGAATTGATCTCACAGATGAACATCCCTTTCATCATCTTTAACACATTACCCATGCGATTAAAATTACTGTTCCTTTTGAAATCAGATATTTTGCCAAACACTGCTGCCCAATATCATCTGCTGTTACCTTCATTAATTCTGTGTCTGAAATTGCTTTCACTGACTGCCTTTTGGCACCTGGGAGTTTACAGAAAAAGCACTTCCAGCTGGTCTCAAGGTTGGAAGGCACCTGCCTCAATGCTGATGGCATTCCAGTGAATTAATCCAATCACAATAAGACAGATGTTCAGCTGCATTTTGCTCTGGAGACATTTTAGGAAGCAATTCTGGCTACTGAACGAATCAATATTTTTGAGGACAGAAACTGGTTTAGATAAAATCCATATGAGAAGTACTTCAGCTGAAAGATGTGTGCCTACAGGTTAATGGAAAAGAAGCATTCAGTCCTATTTCCTTCTTGGGCAGCCCAAACTACTCCCAACATAATTTGGTAGGACCTGTAGATGTCTGAATTCAAGAAGACAGACCAGACTATAAAGTTTGGTCTTTTGATGTTAAACTTTTTTAATCCCATAAAGTCTGTAGTTTAGGATGAGGAGTAGTGATTGAAGCTCTGGGGCCCTCAATGAAGGATGTCGACCTGTTGGAGTGAGTCTCCAGAGGAGGACCACAAACATGATCAGGGGGCTGGAGCACCTCTCCCAAGGAGACAAGGGTAAGAGGATTGGGGCTGTTTAGCCTGGAGAAAAAAAGCCTCTGGAAAGACCTTGTAGCACTTTCCAGTACCTAAAAGAGACCACAAGAGAGATGGAGAGGGACTTTTCACATGGACATGGACTGGTAGGACAAGGGGGAATGGCTTTAAATTGAAAGAGATTAGGTATTAGTATGTAATTTTTTTAATGTGAGGATGGTGAAGTGCTGAAACAGGTTGCCCAGGTAAGGTGTGGATGGCCCCATCCCTGGAAGTGTTCAAGTCTAGGTTGAATAAAGCTTGGAGCAAGCTGATCTAGTAGAAGGTGGCCCTATGCATGGCAGGGGGGTTTGAAACTAGATGATCTTTAAGGTCCCTTCCATATCAAGCCATTCTATAATTCTATGAATTCATTCTCAGCTGATGGGTGATTTTTGTCTTCAAGTCATGGAAAGGATAAACAGTAGCTGAAAACTGTAGCAGATCTGCTGAAAAAAAAAGGAAGAAAACAACACAGACATTAGCATTTCTGCTTCTCCTACCTCTCAGCCTAGAATAGTAATTTCCATGCATCATCATATCAGCAAGAGCCTACATTTATGAACTTTATAGAAAAAAAATAAGTTAAAAGAATTCTTAGAACAACATTTCTGGTGAACAGAAAATAGAGTAGTTATTAGTGTTCAGAGTAAAATATAGTTACACATCAAATTCATGTCCAAGAAATGGGATCCATTTTAAGTTCTAATAAGTACTGCCTCACAAATCTACAACATTAACCTTACTTCTGAGACATGCCAAGGAAGTATATGATTGAGTTATGGAAAATGTCCTTCAATTCAATGGTCAACAGTGCAACCAGTAAAGTTAACAGAGACTTTAGTGTTTAGAGTTTTAGAAGGTAGTCAGGTGAACGTGAGGCAGAATCATCTCCAACAGATGATCCCATCCAAAATTAAAAATTTATCATAAGGCTTAACTTGATTCTTTCACTATTAATGGAAAACAAACAATTGTCATCCTCTTTTCATTGCATAATTTTTCTGACCATTCATTTGAAAAGGTCTATCAGAGTCTAACAAAATCATTAATTCCTATTTCTACACTCCAGAAACTATTTTCAGATCTATATTAAACACAAATAATTTGCACCTAACACTTGTTCTGCTTATTGCTACAGGTTGAACAGAGCATGGAAATTCAATGTCAGATCTACTGAAGTTGCTGCAAATTTTGTTTCAGTTTCCAAACAGAGTAAGAGACAAAATCTTTTGAGCATTTTCAAAAATGGAACTGCATTGCAAAAAAAGGGCTGTGTATTTTTGTTTGTCACACTCAGTTTCTTAGCATTTGGCTACTGGCCTGGATCATATCAGAATTCAGCTTCAAATCCCTGTTCTCCTTCAGTCACAGCATTATTGTTTATCCCAAATCAAGGAAAGTTTCCTACAGTCATACTCCTGGTACTCAATTTCCTTGTTTCTTGTCTGTGATAGATTATCCTCAAAATCTAGTGGAAACAAACAACCCCATAAAATATTTCACCTTTGATAAAACAGGCAATATTGCCATAATCCATTAAAAAAAAAAAAATTCTTTCCAGACCTATTCACAACAGCGTGTTCCTGGCTGACTGCCCAAAACTATTATCATTCTATTAGTATTGTTTGTTTGTCAGATTTCATCCAGCTAACACATGCTAAAACTACAGCTGTTCTGTCTACATTTGGACTTTAAATATCTGTTTTATTATTTTTCTTCTACCTCTAAATGATTAAAAGAAGGGAAAAAACCTCCCCAGTATAAAGATATCTTAGATGTGCAATATTGTTCTTGGGAGCATATGAACCCTGAATTCTACTGGAAATCGGAAGGAGGACCATTGGTGAGTTTAAGATCAAAATTTCCCAGTTCTTCTGTGGAATGGACACTAATACAGTCCCAACTAATTTCTTTCCATCCTTTATTTCTTTTACTGGAATACAACACCTTAAGGAATAAGGCACATCATGTTAGCTCAAGATTTACTGAAATCTTTACAAAAATACTTTTTTTTTCACAGTCCCAAGTTGTGAATTAATGATTTGTTTATTTCTTCATTCTTCATTTCAAAGCTAAGCAAGAAATCACAGCTTTTTCAGGCTAAAACAGGTGACATGCTCACTATGCAATGTAGTAATACACAAAGACACTGTTTATTCTACATGGAACAGCACAGCTCAGAGATGACTTATCAGGTCCTGGGAGCAATACCCCATCACTAATTCTGTACTCAGCCTGGGCTAATTTGCCTTTTCTTTCAGCTCTGTAACTTTTCTGATATCTCAGCACTCCATGCTGCATTTACACCCCACCAGAAGTGCTTAGAGAGTAGACTGACATCAGTCACTTGGAACTGTACCTTCTCTAATACTGTGTAAAGAAGATGCTACAGAATTCAAAGGCTTGCTGGAGGGGAGATCCACCATAAATCACCCTATGTCCAAAAAAAAAAAAAAAGGTAAAAAACCAGGGAACTTTCTTTGCCAACAGACATTGCCAGCAAAATAAATACAGCTTGCCCAGCAGCAAGGGCAACTTGGGTTACATTGCCACTAAAAATCTTCAGCAGAACTATCAATCACAATTATGATTATAATATATTTGGCATTAAAATGTCAAATGTGTCGTTGATCTTCCTCTAAGAAATAACCAAGATCATGCGTATTTTATGCATATTTTCCTAATCTGCGGTCAGCACAGATTTTAACAAGATGTTCTGGATAGGAATCTACATGTACAAAACCTTTCAGCAACATATACAGCTAGGAAATGCTCATGCAGATATATTCAGACAACCTAAATCACAAAACTGTCAACTTAAAGCTGCATTCTGTGGTTTTTTAATCTGTAAGAGGTTGTAAAAAAATCTAATGAGGCATTATAATCTATTTTTATGAAATAAGAAATGTCAAACAGTCTTGGTTCAAGTACAGTTACAAAACAAAAATCCCCTCTTGAATGTCACCGAGGAAGTGGAAGAAGCCAGGAATGTTTCCTTCCAGTGCTGATGGCTGCAGGACATAAGCTAATTGTTGCCCGAGGAACCCTCAATGTGTTTCTCTCAATACCTATGCCTTGCAGGTCACTTCAGCAGCTACTGTTAATTTAATAAATGTTTCTTTATGCCTGCATTTGATTTTAAGTACAGTACTTGCCCGTGGTCTTTGAAAGCATGCTGGGTACTAAGCATTATCTACACCATTTAAGATAATGCACACTTCAATTAGATCTCTCAGCCATTTTTCCTTAGCTGCTGCCATCGCCCTAGTTCCTGCAGGCTGAAAGCTGAATATTTTCTCTAGACCTCGTTATTTTTTTTGTCACTTAGTCCATAAAACTGTTTGCTACGATCCCACCTATTCCTGAAAATAGTCCTTATCCACCTGCTCTTCTTACAATATTTTCCATAACTTACATCCATCCAGGTGAGATAGAAACTGAACTAAATCACCCCATATGCATATGCAGTACTAAAGACAATGTAACCTTAATTTTTCAAGTTTAAGGAATAGCTTTGTGCTCAGTCTTTGTCACAGAGCCAGGAAAGTGCTTGAGAATATAGTTTAATTTTAAATATTTCAATAGTTGTATTGATTTGAGAGAAGGAACTCATATATGAGAAGTCAGACATGTATTAGAGTTTGGTACCGTTTAGTAGTTTTGGAACCTGCTTTAAGTATCATCTCTCCTAATTCAATCTCATGTGTTTCATTATTTATTACTTCCTTCTACATGCGGTGATTAAGTTGCAATTTTTGAAGTCACTTGCCTCTTCTCAGCTCTCTTGTTTGTAACCCAGTGTTTTCTGAATTGCCACTTATTTTTATACAACATTTCTGACCAAGTTGTTGTAATATTTGTGTGGGGAGGGTTTCTTTGGTTGGTTGGTTTTTTTAACCACATATCTTACGGCTTTGTCTACTTGGTCTCAACTGTTTTCTGACTTGGGCTTCTGTTATTTTGGGTACTACTGAGTTATTTTGGTGTTTTTCAAACACTGGTCTTGGACATATTCCTGATGAATGTGAACTTGTCTGCTATTTTTACTGCCTCTGCATGGGACAAACTCATGATGGTACAGACAGCCGGGAAAATCTGTGACAGGTGACCGGTGCAATTCCAGATCTGAAAATATAAACTGTTCATATTCAGCTGGAGATTTCAGAAATTAAATTAGTGATCTGTATTGCTTTCCCTGAGGAATTATACTTTATTTTATGCTAATATAATTTCACTATGAATTTTGAAGTACCTCCCGCAGTTAAAATAATGTCAGCTTTATCAAGAACATATATATCAAGAGATGCACTAACAACCAATGCACAGTGCATCTGGGTGAAAAACAAAATAAGATTCATTAAATTCACTGTCTTTTTTAGGAACAGGTTATTCAGAAATTCTCTGAAATTGAACAGCTAAGTTTCTTAAATGAACATTGAATTTATTTTTTCCTCCTTTAAATATAACTACTAAACAGAACTACATCTTTGAGACATCTCCAGGTACATTTTTACACCTAGCCAATAAACCACAAGTGACAGACTACCTCTCTGACAGAGTTGTAGCAAAAATGAAGATACTTTTCCTAATATGCATATGGTGCCTTTGCAGCTAGTTCACAGAAACCACTAGAAATGAATAGGGCATTCTTTTCTTTTTTTTTTTCTTAATTTGTTTAGCATCAGATTCATCTAGTTTACTATCCATTAGTTACTGGAATTGACAGCTTTTGCTTCTACATACCAATAGTTTATTTCTTTTCCAGCTTCCTGGACTCCTGATTTTCCCCTTATAGAGAAATTCAGATTACCCTGAGCAGAAAAGAATGAACCAGAGTACAGATAAGGAGTAAGCAGAAGGCAATCAGCTTGAATACAACCTCTTGACCCATTCCGAAACAAACTTCTGTAGATAAAAAGCAGGGAGGAAACCCTGCCAGAAAATTAGTATCAGCAAGAACTGCATAAGACACCATGAGATATATGGACAAGAAAAAACAGGAGAGGTGCTGTTCACAGCACAGAAAATACACATTGTAGGGGAAAAAAAAAAAGAGATGAACAGGCCAAAACATGGACAGCCAGCACGGACAAATGAAGTGAAAAAAAGGAATCTTGGTCTTATTTTTATAATCTGCTGAAAGGTTGGCTTTGTGACTGCTTGGGCTGATACACGCTAATAGAAGCATCTAGCCATGCATGGTTACATGTCCATGTGTTCAATGAACACACTTTAGAGGTCTGCAGCCACGGAAAAACCTGTGTTACGTGGACATCAGACTGAAAGTAGAGGATAGCATATGTTTTCTAAGACTTTTCTTAAGTTTACGTGAGAAATTTTACATACCAGTATATTTAAAGAACTATAAAACTTCAAATTTGATGTGATTTATATTGGTACATCATAACTTATATTGACTTGCCTAGGGTAAACCTTAAGATGAGATGAATCACTCCCTAAAAGCATCTGCTACTAACTACTGTAGGCACCAGTGGGAGACTACAGTGACTGTATCAGATGCAGCCACCTACACTGCACTTGGTCGAATGAATCCCACAAAAATTATCAGACCTATTTAAGCATGTGAGGAAGCACTGAGCCACCTGGAAGACACTTTGGCCTCCTAACCCCTGAGGATTTTTAGGTATTTGATCTCTTTAAAAGGCTAAACAAAATGGTTAGTAAATCTGACAGTGCCTTAATTTTTCAGAAATCATAGTAAAGGAAAATACAGATACCACAGAATTTTCAAGCAGTTCCATATCTTCACTGTCTGTAAAAATTCTTAACATAGTGCTAAGATTTTGGATAACTGAATGTTCTCAACCTTAAACGTACTTGGGGGTTCAGGTCAGGTGTCTCAAAACAGTCTTAACCTTGTTCTTACCATGTATTTCATCATAGCATAATAATTCCACTTGTATGTAAACTATCCAAAGCAACTTATGGGGCAGCTGTTCGCTTTGTTGAACAAGAGTTGCCAGTTGAGCCAGTGATTTTTTGTAGTGTCATTGAGTATGCAATGTCATCACATGCCATGACAATATAGCATCCCTCTATGACCAACAATCTCATTCGCCTTAAGCTTCAAGCAATAGCCAAACAAAACAATGCCCACAGACTTTCCTTTTGAGATTTTGTACATACATCTGCACAACCAAGGCCGCACTTGGACCAAGTCCCTGCTATATCCCAGCTGCTGCATGGCACTTGAGCTCGCACAGTCAACCATGGAGGTAAAGCACTCACTCTCTGCTGTTAGTTTTCTGCACGTCCTGCTTGACCAAAAGATAAGTGCAACACAGTTGAAATACAACAAGAAATGTACTTTCAATAACTAAAACAAAGAGAAGAGACAACAACTTTAACCCAACCCTTTCTACACTAAAGCTCAAGGCTTTGCAGAAGCAGTGGGTAAAACTGACGGGAAAAGGACACTGGACAGATACTGCAAACAAACCCAGAGATTTTTTGTTTGGGGATTCAGAAACTATTATCCCCCATGACAGCCAGCTAAATATAGAAGAGAGGCAGATAGGTAGAAGGCTTTCTCACTGTTTTTTGCACAAAATGATGCACTAGACTTAGGAAGTTTCCCTGGAATAAGTAGGAGCCACCAAAAAATAGTAGGAGTCAACCAAAGAAGCAAAACAGAGTAAAGCCTAAAAAACATACCATCTGGAAGTGCTTTGAATTAGTGGATCTGGGGAAAAAAAAAAAAAAAAAGGAAATATACTCTCAGTCCCTAAACTGGCTATAAAATACGTTGGTGTCAAGATGTCATTCAAATCGTAGTTGTCTCAAGTTCTTTTATGCTAGATGCCTATTTTCAAGTTACTGATCAAATATAAATGGAACACCCCATTGGTGAAGGAAAGGATTTTTTCTGTATTCAGAAAGACTATACAACAATTCAGAAATTTTGATGGTGTTACTTATTGATATTATTGACAACTCATAAGCATAAAGAACATGAAGACTGATACACGTAATATTCCTGTGTTGAGAGCTTCTGCCTCTCACTGCCAGTAAAACCATGCATTTATTCAAGTTCTGAGCCTTCAGGACTCAGCTCAGTGTAGTTGCTGGAAGGGAGTTGGTCAGGAAGTGGCAGGGACGGACAACATCTCCAAAAGTAATATTACAGATTCTGGGTATTTATGGTTCTGGGTGCTTATTTCAGAAAGGTGCAGCACTGCTTCACAACAGCTTTCAAAGAGTGAGAGGCCACTTCAGTTTTTCTGGGGGGTGGCTGGGAACAGACATGTGCACCTTCTTTTCCCCATGTCTTCCTACCTCTCCCTTTTCTCCTGCAATGTGCAATATCTGCTTCCTACTTGAGACTTGCAATACAAAGGCACAAAATGGCCATTCCTTTGTCTGTGGCATAACCTCAACTCACCTCCTCCTGCACTGCTCAGTAGAGGCAAGAACCAGAAGCTCTTCCCTGGAGAAGATGGGGTACAAAGGTGAGAGCAGAACAAACAGCCCAGCAACTCAAAAGGCTGGAGAAAGTGGTGCCTGCCCTGGTTGATCTGTTCCTTGCCTCCCTCTGCAACAATCCCTCTTTCCCTAGCCATCACCTCACCACGGATCAGAGAAGGAGCAGACACCAGAGGGATGCCTGTCCCTGTGTTTGAGCACAGAGTTAAGGCAGGCACCTCTGCCCTCGTTGCTGCCACCCAAACCTGGTGTTAACAGAGGCTCAAGCTGCTGCTGCAGAGCATGACGGGGATTCGTAACGAGAGCCTGTTATGAGTGCGTGAGTCATGACTGCTGGGCATTCTTGGGAAGATTCTGAGCCTTCTCTTCTTCAGGCTAAACAATCACAACTCTCTCAGGGTCTTCTCATATGATAGATGCCCAAGTACCTTCATCCTTGCAGAGGTCTTTACTAGACTTGCTCCAGTATGTCCATGTCTCCCTTGTTTTGGGGAGCCCAGATGTGGACAGACCACTGCAGATATGCTCTAGTCAGGGTTGTGCAGTGGAGAAGACTCACTCACCTCCCTTGAGCTAGTGGTAACATTTTCACTAGTGCAACCTGGCTTCTCCTGGCTGCAAGGACACTTTGCTGGCTCATGTTCCACTAGGTGTTCACCAGGGCCTTTACTGGATAGCAGCTTTCCAGCCAAACACCAGCCAGCCTGCATAGGTGTGTACCTGGAGGTTTTTCCTCCCCAAGGGCAGGACTTGGCGTTTCCCTTTGCTTGGATTCAAAAGTCTTATCGGCCAAGATCTCCAGCCTTCTGACATGCCATGGAATGGCAGCACAACCCAATGGTACATTTGGTGTACCAACAATACATCCTGTTTTTTTCACACCTGCAAATCTGATGAGTGTCTGCCCTACCCCATCATCCACGTGATTACTAAAGATGTCACACAGTTATTGGCCCCATTATCAACCTCTCAAAATACAAAACAATATATTTTAAATGCTAACATGCATGCTTCTTTGTCATCGTCTAAAAATATTCTTGATTAAAAAAAATTAAAACTGAAAAATGCCACCAGTGAAATAAAACAGTCATAAAGATGCCTTTTAAGAACGACTAAGGCGCAGTTGCAAGTTAAAACCTAAGCCAGAATATGTACGGTATATACCTCTATTTTCCTCTCCGACAACAAATTGAGAGTAGAGCAAACACGATACCATCAGAATGATGCCCCTTAGCCCTATTATTCATGCAGAGTTATACAGAAAATATATTCACTAAATCCAAACCACCAGTGTACAACCTCAATCGTTTGCACTCTTTCTGTATACGCAGCTACTGCACTGTATCTCCAGGTTCAGGTAGCCAGCTCACTGTCTCATTATTTAAATGGCTGTCATTGAAAAAACAGTGTTACTTGAGTCACATAATTCCAACATAAGATTTCACAAATGCAAATTCACAAATCCCACAAATGCAGTTCTCTCATTGCTACTGCACTCAGAAGCTGCCATGCATTTAAGAGCTTCGGGTAAGAGAGTAGCTTTAGATTTCACTTAAGATAATCAGCCATAAATTTGTTATCGCTTCACTCCTCTTCATGAAGGCTTGAGAGCTGACAGTCTGAGGAGATGAATGGGAAAAATCCACAAAACATTCAAATTTGTTCATTCAAATTAACTCAATGAGGTTATTCACAAAGGAAGGCAAACACCTACGCGGGGATCCACTGTGTCTGAGATACATGCTCCAATTTGAAAAAGCTCAGCATATCAGGGCAATGGCCACACAAGGTCAAAGCAAAGATACACACTGTTGTTTCCTTCATCTTTGTGTCTGCTCTCTCCTAGGTCTCTGTGCTCTTAGATATCTGCTCTCAGCTGCTGCTAGAGACATTCGCAAAGGAAACTCCCAACCTCCAGAAATTTGCAGCTCATATACTTATTTGGGTATTTCTGTTGCTTTTAGATTTAATATTCCTTGCACTTTTTGGTTTTTTTCCCTTCCATGAATTTATCTAGTTCAGCTACTTTTTAAAGGTGCAATTTTTGGCCTCCGCAGCAGTCCACAGCAAAGAGATGCACAGATTAAGCATAATTTACTTGAGGAACCAGCTCTTCCACTCGATTCTGAATCTACTTCTTTCATGTTTTATTTTATGCTGCATAGTTCTTGCTTAGAAAACAGAGTGAATAAACTACTGGCTTAGTACAAGTTCACAGAAGCTCATGACCAGCACATTTTAACTGCCTGAGCAATACATAGTACTTGTTATCTTTCTCTGTGTATTTGATAAGAAGGTCAGGATTGCAAGGTCTGAGTACAGCTGCTTAGCAGCCCAAGGATTAGTAACACAAGTTTGGCAGAGACAGTGGAAATATTCCTTCTACAAACAAAACAGTGGATGTTCATGGGTAAATACTGGGTTTTCAACTGTTAAAATCCTAGATTAATTAGTAATTTTGTGTATCCCATTGGCAACGTTAGAGGTGTTTTCATTACTGGATATGGTTTAGTGGTGAACCTGGAGGTGCTGGGATAACCGTTGGACTTGATGAAGAGGTCTTTTCCAACCTGAACAATTCTATGATTCTATGATATGCATGCCTTAGGACACCTGTGTAGCAGCATGACATATAAAATACTGTAGGACAACTGGCCTGTCCACTGGTGTTTTATATGCATACAGATTGAAGTCTTTAAAGATTTATGGTTCATTACTAATTCCTCCCATATTCACTGCAGCTTCCCAAACAGACAACAAGCAGAGGGTGCAACTTGCTGGCACAGTGAGGCAACTCTGGCAATACTTACTTGAAGCTAAATCTCTAGTCCTTAGGCAGCTTTCAATTATAATGAGATAGGACATAGCATGGAATTGCTCCCAGGATGAGAATTTTATAAGTGGTTCTGTAAAAGTCCATCTCCACCCTCTGGCAATAAACAGAGAGTATTGCCATGCTCAGAAACCAGCCTCCTTCTTTCTTGAAAATGCAAAGATTAAAAAAAAATAAATAAATTCTCATAATGAAGTTTACCAGCAAAAATAACTATATGGACATTCTAAAATTTCTCAGGTTTCATCTTGGCAATTAGATTTGACCAGAGCCAAGCAGAAATGGGCAAAAGGGAAGATGCTGCGAATCCTGCATTTCAGGATGTGTGGCTGTTACATTTATTGCTGGGAAGCCAGCAGTGCTCGCAGCCATCAGGAGCCCCGCCGTTCAGCATTCCTGGCTGTTACAAGCTCTGTCAGGCAGCCGGCAATGCTTGGAGCTGACATTAATCACCGACTTTGGGGTTCACAGCTGTTACAAGCAGTTGCAGCAACTTGGCGGTGCTAGTAACAATTTATTTCACTTAGCAACAAATGCTGGCATATGGGTGTTGCTTATAATTTCTAAGGAGCTTTTTGCCAATGCTATTAGCTTCCACAGTCAGCTGGGGTTACAGTAATGCAAGATTTAAGAACTTTTAGGACCATTTCTAACAGTGGTGCCTAACAACAAAGAGTACCTTCGGCTACAGTCACTGTGCATACAAACATTCCCAACACGTTGGCAACTTTCCTAATAATAACCAAGTGCCTGATACAACCTACAGCTGTGGAAGCATTAGTCAGCGCTTCAAAACGCTGCTGCTATGTCAACAACATGTATAGAGTTTAACAAGTCGTTCTTACAATACCAGGAGATTTCCTGCCAGAGCTCTGTGCTGCAGCTAAGTCCCCCAGCAGGGTATATTAGCTCAGGCTCAGCACTGTGCGAATAAAGTCACACAGATTTTGAGCAACATGAAAATATTGAAAGCTACACCGCAGTGAATGCAGGATGCTGGGAACACAGGCTCTGCTTCTGAATGCTGGACAAGGTGTTTAATGCAGCAGAGAGACTGAGTAGAAAATTTTAATTCCAACATCACTTTGGGAAGATATCTGTAGTGGGTTGTTTACTTTTAAATCTAAATTAAAAATAAAAAGGAAAATGCTCTAAGCCTTATGAATATGTTGTGGATTTGCTCCATGATGTCTCAATAAAGACATGTCCAAGGAAATATTAGAGTGAAATAATTTTCAAAAGTAATAGAATATGAATAATATAGTGTAATTCAATTTCTGAATACTGTAATAGAGAAGTATAATAATCCTGTAATAGAGAAGTATATTTTAACATTATTCTACTACAGATCAGGTAAAAACCCTGCCAAATCCCTCCTTAACTTTGAGTTTCACAATATCTGCAAATTCCACAGGGGAAATTCTGAAAATTTTTTATCTTTTGTGTTGGCAGAAGACAAACTTCTCTCTAAATTAAGGAATTCCTGTGAAATTATTTACTTTAACCCTTCTTAATATAAAAAGTGTATTACATGTGATTTCCTCATTTCATTTTGAAAATAGTTAAACGTTTTCTTCTGCAAGTCTTTGTTTAACTTGGTTTGGATTTTATATATTATACACCTAAATATATGACATTAACACTAGTGCTTTGAGATGCATTGAGATATCATATAAAAAGCATGGCTAAAGGCAATTTTGATTTACAAAAATTCAGACAGATGTTGAAGGACACAGTTTTAGTGCATAACTGACTGTTTTCATTTTCTTTTTCTTTTTCACTGCTGACTCCATCATAAAGGGCAAATCATGCTAAACCAGTCAGATCATTCTTTTTGATAGAAAACAATCTTTGTATCTGAAGGAAAACCAAGGGGAGCGACACATCTCATTTTTAACAAGGTTTCTGACACCATCTTATGATATTTTGTAAGCTGGCTAACAACCTTATGGACTGAATGATGAAATATCATATAAACTACTACACTTGCAGGTAACAGATCAGAGGGGATCCAAGACACACAAATGCCATTGTAGAATTCAGAACAATGGTAAATGCGAGAAATACTATGAAAAAAACAGGATGAAATTCACTAAGATGAAATGAAAAACCTTTATACATTTCAGAACAATGAAACACACTCAATTAAATAATAATAATAATTTTAAAAAAAGTTGAAAACCAACTTGTTAGTCTTGCATGGGGAAATAAAAAGATATGAGCATAAAATAGTTCACAGAGTTGAATATTAATCAAGAATGGCGTTCTGAAGGATGAAGGTCATGCTGCTGTGTATGAACAGAAGTGTTCTCTGCACTCCAGTGGGAGAGAACTTTGTCCTCTACTGCTGATATATGGCAATACAGCAGCTGAGCCTATGAACATTTTGTTGTTATGAGTACTAAGAGGAGGAGAGGTCAACTATTTCTTTTGTGCTGCTTTCCAGATCTTACGCACAAGATCAACAACGAAAGTTCAAGCAATCCAACTGCTCAGAAGGAAAACACTTGCAGTCGGTGGCATGTAGTCAGTATAATCTGCCCACCGCAATATAAAATTAGACCTTGTTCAATAAGCCCCATTTCAGCAATTGCAGGATATCACATAGTAAGAACCTAGAAAACATGTGCTCCAATAAACCAAACTCACTGAATATTCCCTACACACTCCATTAAGCTGAAAACTTGTAGTAAAACCCCGTTTGAGTCAGCAATGATGTGTCACAAAATGAGGGCATAGAAAGATGAGAAACATTGCCAATGCCCTTGACCTACACAGAAACAGGGGATTTATTCTGTGAAACTCCTAATGACCTTTATTAGAGTTGTTGAATCCGGTGGCCCAACAGAGGCGAGGCTGCCACAACTCTGTACCCCCGGGTCCAGCCAGTAGCAAGGCTGGGCAGGTATTCCACATAGAGGGAATACACACCTATACGTATATTTATGCACATGCACACGTGTTTTCCTCTATATAAACACATTAACAGAGTCTGCATATAGCCAACAAATATTCCCAATCTCTCTGCCCTCACAACCTCCCTTGATGTAGGTCATCTCAGAACTTCGCTCTTTGGATGTTTAGAAACTTTTTTTAAACCTCCAAATCTAAATGTTCTATGAACATTTTACATGCATTTGCTCTTTGAACAGAAAGATAACTAGCTTCAAAGCTAGTTGGAAAAGATTCATGTACTCTCGCATCATCATTTCACTGAACAAGTTATAACATTTTTCCCCCAAAAATCCCTCATTCTCTTATTCTTTTGGGCTGTTCCAGTTCGAACAGTGTGAACATTTTGGCCAGATTTTTGCAGAATGTTTTAATTATTTAATGAGGTATTACCCATATCTTGTACCATGGCGCTAATTGTTTCCTGTTCCAATCAAGAACCCCTTACCATGACTAAGCTAAATTATGTTTGCATACACATCATCCTGGTGTTTTACAGTCACAGGTGACTCAAGCCATATGTCTATAGCAGAGATTTTTATTACTGGCTTCAAAACGCACAATTCTGCACCATGAATCCTTCCTGCACGATTGCTCCTTCCAAAAGTACATGTCTTTCCTCCGCGATTCAGCAAGAAAGCTCTTTTCAGTAATACAATATGTGGCAGCTCTGACAACAGAACATGCAACTTCCCCCGAACTGCTGAACAGTGACCACGCTCATGGTTTAATGGGTCTTTGTGAGAAGGTGGTAGATACGGGTTTGAATTCCTTCCGAAGAAGGACGGTAGTAAATATGCACATAGCATGCTTATGATTCCCAACAGTTTTAAAGGAGATGTGTGTCTCTGTGTGAGCAGAGGGGAGGTGGAATAACAGGAAACGTTGAGCTGTGTTGGACAAATTTATTGGTATTTACTGCTATTAAGAAGGAAGTATGAGAAGGGATGGTCTAAATAATAGTTTATTTTGGGAGATATTCTGATATAAATCAGAATAATCATTTTTATTTTGTAATGGCCATAAATATAGCAATGCACTGGTATGATTGGTGTGCTCTTTTATCTTTTATGTATCTTTTTTAAGTTTAGCTTTGTTAATACACACTTAATCATGGTTCTAGGTAAGATTTCTTGACTTTACCTGATTAAAAAAAGGTTTATTTTTTCCCTCAACTTAACTGAAACACAGATTTTACAGAAATAGAAAAAATTGTTACTGTTGGAACTATTTTGGGGTGTTTTTTTCCAAATATTTTTATTTTACTTTTTATAAATCTTTCTAATTTCATAGAATCATAGAAAAACTTTGTTTGGAAGGAACTATAAAGGTCTAGTTCCAACACACACTCCCATGGCCAGGGATGCCACCCACTAGACCAGGCTGTTCATAGCCCTACCCAAACTGGCCTTGACCACTTTCAGGGATGGAGCATCCACAGCTTCTGTGGGCAACCCATTCTAGTGCTTCACCATCCTCACAGTAAAGATTTTCTTCCTAACATGCAACCTAAACCTTTTCTCTTTTAGTATAAAACTGTTTCCCATTGTCCTATCACTATTTGTCCATGTAAAAAGTCACTCTCCCCCTTTTTCTTCATGTCTGGAAGACTGCAATGAGATCATATTGGATCTCAGATTCTCCAGGCTGTACTCTTTCAGCCTGTATTCACAGGAGAGGTGCTCCAGCCTCTTGATCATCTTTATGGCCCTCTTATGGACCTGCTCCCACAGGTCCACAATTTGTCTGCTAATGATGTCCTTCAGCTGTTTCCTTCAGCTATGATTTCCTTCAGTGACAAGCAGTAGTCACTGAAGACCACAGAAGATACAACACAGACAAAGATAAGTAATTTTTTATACTAATTAATTACAAGCGACCAATTAGAGGATCCATCCATTTCATTTTGTTGTACCAAATCAAATGGCCCACGTGTAAAATGAGAAGAGTGTTTCTCACGGGGGCAAAAAAAAATTTAGGCCATTAGGGTATAATCTGTCCATCCACAAGTTCTAGTGAGGATAAAGAGAAATCTGTCTAGCATTCAGTAGCAAAAGCTGTCCTAAATTTGCCTAATTGCTTCATAAGTGCTATTGAGACAGGAAATGTAGCTGCTACTGCAGTTGTAAAATGAAAGGCAGAGAAGGAAGATGGTTATTGAGTCTATTTTTAAGTATAAAAAATGCACTCGCGTAGTACAATGATGCAGACATTCAGACACACCAGAATGGAAATGCGAATAGTGCAGGGAAAGAACTGTCTTGTTCTACATTTTAAGATGATGACAACCATCCCAGACCCATGGATTATAGAAACACAATGAATAAATAGGTTATAAGGCTTAAAGGTTAGTAGAAGCGCCCCACAGATAATATTTCATGTGTAAAATACGCTTTTGAGAATTTTGTATTGCATCACCGTTTTAGAACCAGAGGACTCCTGTCCTGTGTGTTCACATAACTTAAAGGCTACCAGTACTTTCCTGAGGTCCCATTAGTTGGAGAAACAACTGACTGTACTGACAGTGGCCCTTCTAAATAAAAACCATACACTCTGACTTTTATTTTATGTCCTATTACAGTGGCAGAATTTTTTAAAAAGTACTCCTTCAAGAGCCAGGTAGCCTCAGAAGAGAAAATGTATCTTTTTTCTTTACTCACAACAGGGGAAAACTTACTCTAAGGTACACCAGGATCTGGGAAACCACTGGTATACTGGTAGTTCTGAACTCATAGAAACACTGAGGTTGGAAAAAACCTCTAAGATCATCAATTCCTCCTGTTAACCTAGCACCATGTTCACCACTAAACCATGTCCCCGGGTGCCATATCCACACATCTCCTGAACACTTTCAGGGATGGTGATTCCACTACTTCCCTGGACAGCCTGTTCAGTGCCTGATCACCCTTTCAGTGAAGAAATTTTTTCCAATATCCAATTTAAACCTTCCCTGGCACAACCTGACACCATTTCCTTGTGTGCTGTTACTTGTTACCTGGAGAAGGGACAGACCCCCACCTGGCTACCACCTCCTGTCAGGTAGCTGTAGAGAGTGATAAGGTCTCCCCTCACTCTCTTTTCCTCCAAGCTAAACAGCCCCAGCTCCCTCAGCTACTCCTCATAAGACTTGTTCTCCAGACCCTTCACCAGCTCTGCTGCCCTACTCTGGACATGCTCCAGCATCCCAATGTGTTTCTTGTAGTGAGGGGCCCAAAATTGAACACAGGATTTAAGGTGCAGCCTCACCCGTGCCAAATACAGAGGGACAATAAATTAATGACAATGCTGAGAGGGAAAAAGATTAAAATAGGGAGTTCCAAAGTGAGCATGTTGCAACTGAACCTGGAGATGGACTACCAGTTTCCATCAAAGAAATTTGAAGGGTAGCATTTACCTGGCAGTTTCATATTAAAATGTTATATTTACATTAACAGATGACTAGATGAAGATATTTTAATGAAACACACAGTTCAACCTCCTTTTTTTTTTCCAGCAAGTTTAATGTTTGTATGATGTTAATGACTGAAAAACAAGTTTTTCATAAAGCAGAGGAATAGATAAAAAGGTTACATGTCCTCCTACACTGATAAAAAGCTTGTATCAATCATTATTAGCTGAAATTGTGACCCAATTAGACTAGTACAAATCATGCCAAGCTACGATGACAGATGTGACTGATGAACTTTGCCACAGAGTTAATCCCCCCTGAAGTGGATGGATGGGCATGGCACTGATGCAGCGTAATGCCAGTAAAGCGTGTCCAACTACAATTTAGAAGGACATTTAAACAAAGAGAAACTATCTACTAAAGACAGACCACAATCTCTCCGTGGCTATAGCAAAATGCTTCTCTTGAGTAGTTTACAAGGGATGAATCTTGAGTGGCATTGAAAGAAACAAGTATTTATCAGTAACAGAAGTATTACCTAAAAGAAGCCATTTTAGCAGTTAACCCACTGCAAATTGTCTACCACTGCGGATGGGAGGTAAACAGATCAAGTGTATTGATAACAAACCGTCAGTAATTTTTATAGTACTACCCATGTCAAGCATCAAAAAACCCACTTCTTCCCTTTTCAGTTAAAATAACATTAAAAAGCAAACATAGAGGCATTATCTTTTTTTTCCCCTCTTTTCTATAAGGTTCATAGTTTAAACCTGACCTACTTATTTAAGAGGAAAAAAAAATCCCGAGAATTTATTTTTGCAGGGACAATGGAGAACCTTGTATAACAACAACAATGCAGGAATCGAGGTGTTAAGTAAAACACCAAATATCACAAATGTTGCAACTAAATCCTGAGGACTGACAGCTCAGTCCATGTCTCCAAAGCCAGTGGCAGCTGACAATGAGGGTTTGAAAATGAGGGAGTTTGTGTACGAATGAGGATGTGACGGCATGTACCCACCGACCAGCTTGTGGGTGATGACTCAACTAAGCTTGTTAATCACTTACTAAGAATAAGTCTCTAATTAACAAGCTAGTGTGAATGTGGATTTTGGCTTTCCAGCAGTCACAAAATTACAAACTTTATGTCTATGTTTGAATAATAATTCAAAAAAAAAAAGGTGTTGTTTTTTTTTTCCTCTTAGCTAAATAATGCAATTTAATTGCAAGCTAACCCTTATCTTTCTGAATCATTTACCTAGATTTCAGAGAGGTATCTTACTGAAATTAAAAGAACGTCCCTCCATGGAAGGTTATCCTATTTGTGAGCTCACTGAACCAGCAGGTTGAATCCTGCAGGGTTGGCAGATGAGAGAGTCTGCTTTCTTCACACCTCCCCCAAACCCGGCATCAATGGCTCTTTCAGATTCAACCACAAATTATTGTCATTTCAAAGCAATTCTAAGTCCTCAAGAATATGTTGAAATAGCTAGAAAGCACAGCAAAATGGAAGACCCTCAGTCAGGAACAATTCAGTTTCTCCTCCTTTGCAGTGTCCTCAAAAATGCTGCCATGCTTTGGGAGACCCAGGAATAACAGACACGGATGCCTTCAGACTAGCAGGTCCTAATCCTGTTGTGCCAGTACACGGCACAGAACACATATATGGCCTTTGGCTTTCAGCAGGCAGCGCACGAGAAGAGTCAGGCACCTCAGGGCACCCATTTGTGTTAACGGTCAGTAGCCAGAGGGAAATGGCAAGCAGGAAAAGCAGGTATGTAACATTGCCTTTCTGCCCAGATTATAGCTATCCTCTGTAAGGATAGCCTAGAAGTCAGGATTCCCAGGATGTATGCCCCTCTTTAATTCCAAGTATTCCCATTTTCCCCTCACACCACCCAGGATATCACTGTAATGACAAGACCACAACTACATCAAGGAAGGGTGCACTGCTTGCACTACACAGCAAAAGGTCGTCACAAGCCATGCAAAGGCTTCATACCTCCCTTTCTTGGCCCGCTCAGCTCCTCTTCCTACATCTTGCAAGAAGCTGTGGAAGGCACTGCTTCCACAAGCCTGACCACACTTGCAGCAGACACTTTCACAGCATGACTTCTAGTCACAGCTGTCAGGAGATTTATGCAAAAAGTCAGGTTTAAGCAGGTGCCACATGTGACACCTCTCAGGTCACAGCAGCTCAGGCCTGTGTACAAGCAGAAATGTTGGTGCCAGAAATAAGAAGGGACACACCAACCAACTGTACACAGAGGTGTCTTGAAAATTCAGCTTCTACAGCATTTGTTTCAGGTGCTCAAAGCCTTCCTACGTCCAACATGAGATGCACACGCTATGCAATGCTCGAATTATCCCATAAAATTGTCATAACAAGTTGTTTCATATCATCAGTGGGCTTCTGCTGCCTTGGGAGAGTCTATCAGTTAACTGGTTATGTCAAGAGCAAAAAGAGAGGTTTGGCCGCGAGCTCTCCACTAGGTTTGCAACAAGCACTTTCCGTAGCAGCTGGCTATGATCTTGAAACTAGAACCATGAATTCATGTGGTGATTAAGCAGATTGAGGAAAACGGTAACGTTATACTCAGCAGAACATACACTAATACATCTTCCACTAGAGGATTTCAGTCATGACTGCAACAACCTTCTTGAGAGAAGTTTGGGAGGAACACAGAGTACAACATTTGCTTGGAAAAAAAGTTACCTGACATTTCTAATATCATTAGAATGAAGTTTAGGCTTGTTTTTGTCCACTTTATGTCTCAGGTACTACTAGAAAAAGCCCTACAGATTCTAACTTAATAGACTTAGAACAGGTGCATACAGAGAGATGCATGTATACTGTCAGTATAAAAGCTACAGACAACACCACCTGAAAAACATGTCTAGAGGAAAGCTGAAATTTTCCACCTATTGGAGGAATGAGACAATAAATGAGACGCAGGAGGAAGAAATTAAATGATAACCCAAGAACCAGGATAGTATAAGAAGAATACTAGATGGTTTAACAAATGCTGTACAAGAGTAAAGATGGAGTAAAGAACCTGTTGTTTTGCCAAGAAGGATTTGTTTGTATTTCCTTGTTGTGAATGGAACTTGGTACAGCACACAAAGCAGAAATTGCTTGGGAGATAATCAGAAAAATTAATCCCTGAAGAATATAAATTAAGGATTGCAGGCTGTTAAATGAGGCTAGAGGTTTCAAGAAGTATTTTTCCATGATAGAAAATAATAAAACCATTATGCGTATGCATCTACAAAAGGAAAAGGAGCTGCGAAAGAGCCTTTAAACATGCAGGAATGAGACGGAATGAAATCGGGTATTGGAGTACAGTGTAACAGGAGCAAGTCAGAAAATCTTACATTGGGCTGGAAGGCACGTGAGCTCTCCTGGCAGACAGACTGCTCTACCTCCTTAGATAGTCTGACAAATCATAAAGTTGGCAAGTTGTTCCCTTCTCACTGCAGTGGTGGAAAGATCCTGCTGCTGCTCTCTTCCTCCTGACAGTCAGTTCCTTCATGCTTGAAGCTTGTCTGCCTTCTTCCTTCTGACTCCTCCTTGAACAACTTCAGGTCTTCCGACTTTTCTTTGCAGGTCAGCCTTTCTGGACCAAAAATCATTCTCATTGCTCACCTCTGAACACGAAACCTTCAGGTGTCGTGCTCAGATGTGGACTCAGGCTGTCCAGGATTGTAGCGCTTATCCTATTACCACATTCCCCCTCGTACTTCTGCCATCAGTCAGAGAGCTCAGCTAATTCTTTAGGATTTATGAAGTTGTTTCACTTACAAAGGTATTGACAGGGTCAAAATTCAAACAGTCCTTCGTGATTCAAGCTGTACTAATTAGCTGAACACACAATAAGAGAGCTGAAAATGCTCATGAACTTATTATGTTTCTGAACTCCTCGAGGATGTTCTTCCATATTTCTTCAAAACCCAGCAGGTTTTTTGTTGTTCGTTGGCATTTTTGTTTCCAGTTTTAAGTGCTTCAAATTCCAGAACTGCCTTTCATGGCAGAGAAATTGGCAAACCAGAGAAAACTTCTCAGTGGCCTCTCCTCAGTAAGCAAAGCTAACTCAGAGGGACAGGGAGTATGGAGTTCTTTGTCTGAGTATAGGATTATCACTTTAACTATTCAATAGCCTTGGAACACAGATCATACATATTAAATCAGCAGATAGCACTAGGTAAGGATGGATGGTAAGCAAATTAAAGCTCAAAATTAGAACTAGTAAGCAAAATCTCAACAAATTAAAGCAGTAGCTTACAAATAAATCAGGAATTCAATAGAAATATGGGCAAGCTATCAAATTTTCAGGCAAAAATAATCACCTGCACAAACATAAAACAGGAAATTAGTGTTTTTGCTGAAAAAAACCATTGTTTCATCTTAGGGCACCAAAGACAGTATGTCCAGAGATGAGCATGAGAAAAGACCAGAGGTCCAACTTCAAAGAAAAACTGGGTTTTAACTTTGCTGAAAAGATTCAGGGGATCTAAAAGGAGTGTTTAATACTAAAAACTTCTTTCATAAAGGCAGCAACAATAATCTTTACTCTTTTTCAAAAAGAAAGAAATACCTAGTTTAGTTTGCAACAAGAAAGATTCTGGTTAGACATGATGAAAAAACCCTGGTAGTCAAGCACTGGAGGAGGCAGGTTGCACAATCAAAATTTAAGAAAGCTTTAAAATCAGATTAGTAAAAGAACTTTTCCAGTACTAATAACAGACAGAATTTCTTTAACTTGAAGTCTTTTCCAAGTAGGATTACTATGGCGACAAGATAATGATTGCTGATTTTTTTTCTCTATTCTGATTATAAGGTTATAGAAATAAAATTAAATTTTATTAAAGAGCGAATATCCCACTGGATATATAGTCTCAGCAGACTGAAAAATTAATCAAAAACTGAAGTGCCCAGACACCATAAAAATCTTGGGGTTTTATGATGTGAATTTTTATGATGTGATGTGTTTTATGAGTGAATCCTGTGACCACTTCTACCTTTGAAGCCTATGCCTCTAAGTTCAGGCTGATCACTAACCCAGTCTGAAAATATTGTTTCATACCTATGCCCTAATTAATGTCCCATACAGACTACCATAAACCCTTTCTTAGAGCGGAGAAGCAAACATTGTACTGCCTTTAAATTGAGAAAGTCTCAAATGAATAGAAACAAATATACTAAATATGACTAGAAAGTTAAATAAAATAATTTCAACTGATTGCAGTCTATGTCTGATGTAAAGTAGAAAGAGCACCAAAACCCCTCAATTGTCTACTTTTCCACTCCAACATATTGTCAGAAAGCCAGTGAAATACTATGTCTTAAAATTTAAATGGCAGATGTATGAAGATTTATATTTTCATCACTTCCATTTCTAAGCATAATCATTTTGACATCATCGGAAACAAGATATAAGTCTATAGGTTTATAAGTTTAGTTAGTTTCTATAAAAAAAATATATATATATTTTTCACCAGCAGTGGAAGCCCACACTGAACACAGAGTTTACAATCCATCTTTGGGCAGTGCTTTGGCAGCATCCAGCTAATTATTTGTTACCTATGTTTTATTTCTGTATCACTGGGTAAGCCAAACTGCTTCTAAAAGAACTGAATCTTTACCCATACACAGCAAATATACAAAAAAAAAAGGTCTGTTTATGATGTATAGCAACTGAAAAGTCTGAAAAATTGTTTTAATGTGCAAGTCCCAAAATCATGGTATGGCAGACGACAGCTACCCGATTTTAAAGAAGGCACTTTGCATCTTAGCAAAGCAAAGGCACATTCCCTTGGGTCAGAAGCAGAACAGCAGATTTTCATTTGTGGTTTGTTTGGGGTTTTGTATAGTTGGTTGGTTTGATTTTTTTTTTATTTTTTACATTTCTTTTGGTTTTATCATATTTAAAAAGCCAGTTTCCAATCCTACCTGAAACATGCCACAAGGATGACACTAAGGGCTGACACACTGCCATGAGTTTAAAGCACCTTGTCAGCAATAACTGGTTAGGTTTTAATTGAATATATAAAATAAGTTACAAAAAGAAAGACTATGCCAAGCATTTTCTTCAGCATTAATTTTTTAAAATTTTAACTTCTTTTTAAGCAAGAGGAATTATAAAGAAGATTGCTACCAATATGGCTTTGATGTGATTGGTAGTCATTACAGATACACTCAACAAAATGTCCTAATTGCTGCATATTTGTTCAAATATATTTCACTCGACGTAATTGGTCTTGCAGAGCATGTTTATCTAAATGTGGCAAAAGACAGCTTTTCTTTAATATGTTTTCATCTGGTGGTGTAAGGGAAGTTATTTTTTTTAAGTGGTTTGGAAATAACACACACGTTTTACTTTCCCATCTGCCTGCGGGCGTGAGTTGGCATTTGCTCTGCTGGGGAGTCTGTGGTAGCCTACTGAGCTGCCATCAGGACTGCATAGGATGTTATGTCATGTCAGGCTAATAGTAAATGCAAATAGATTTTTAATTAAAAATAGCAAACCCAAAGATGATACTTGTATAAATGTATGCAAAATTAATAAACACATATACAAAGAAATAATCTACTGTGGTACAGTCAGGACTTTTTTTGTGTTTCTGAACAGGGAAGCACAGGGCTTTTTATTTTCCCTATACACCTATTTGCCCATATTTGTTTTTAAAGTAAATTTTCACTGAAACTAGTAGACAAAAGTAATGTTGTCTGTCAATTAAGGCTGAGGAAGTACAGTGTCCATAAACCCCAAGACTCATTTAGCCCCCTTAGGGGGGAGCATTTTGTGATTCTATTTCATTAATGCCTGCAAAGTAGTTGTTATTTTTAACAAGCAATAGCAAAATATACATTACTTCACAACATGCTACATTTCCCAAGACCTCCTATTCCTTGGCATAAAACTCTCTAACAGGATTGGTATATATAACTGTCAGGCATCTTATGATTTGGGAGATTTTTCTGCCAAAAATGACTGCCAAAGTAACGCTAAAGGCTTTGCTTTAGCCTGAAAGCTTCATGCATATGGGACACATATTGCTTCTGATACTTATCTGAGACAGATCCTTCTGTATGTTGTCATTAGCTACTGGTGAAGCAAAATAAATGTCTGCAGAAACTATGTATAGATGTGTACACATAACACACACACGGAGTCCAACACTGCAATCGGTAAACACAAATCCCGGATCATTAAAGTGCAACACTGAGCACTGAAGGTCACCATATGCCAGCACTTTGTGCTACATCATAGCTACTACTCCACACACACTCAGCGTGCTGATGGAGTCTGTGCTGCCTGTGGTACCTGCCCCTGAGAAGACTGAAGAAAAAAACAATTGTATACTATTTTTCCTGTAAATCTCTAGCCATATTGTGCATCCTTCATGATTTAAACAAGGGCGTTACTGGTGACTTCAAGAACAACGTGGAAAAAAATGTGATCTTGTAAACTTGATTTCACAGTAAAATAATGAAATATTCACTTATCTCTACAGGATTAATGTACTAATGGATTTCTATTGAAATTACATTTACAAACAATCAATCATGACAGACAACTTCACAAAAGACTGCAAAATTCAAATAAGTAATATACAGACTTAGGCAGAGTATCTGTCTCCAGGAGTATTGCCTTTTCACTGCAGCAGATTTCAAGACAATTTCAGAAAGACTGAAAGACCTTGACTGAAGATTAATGATAAGTAGCACTAACAGAGCAGCTGCTTCTGCTGCCTTCTGCTTCCATGGTGAGAACAAAAGAGATTAAAAAACCATTACGACGTGATTGCCCTGAGAAGTGCACCTCCGTACCTGTATACACTGTTACCTTTGATAAAGAAAGGAACAATTAATTCATTGGAGTCATCCAGAATGCTCCTGCCTCTGCCCAGACAAGCAAGTTGTTGTTGAGCGTTGTATCTGGATAAGAGCTCTTCCCCAGACAGAACAACTAGAAGGCAGACCCCCTCCCATAGAGATAGGAGTACAGAGCATACAGTGCTGCTTCCAGCACACTGCTGGACAGATCTACATCATCTTCTCTTGAAATGCTTTTAATAAGAGCTCAAAAGAAGAAGCAACAAAAACTACACATGACCCTCATCAGAAGTTGGGAAGGTATATGAAAAAGGCGAGCTGTTACTGCAACACCTCAGACTGTGAATTGATATTCTGTTCAACGTTTAATTACTGTCTTATTAACTGGGTGTAGAGCAGTAATTTTAGAGGCATATAATCACAGAATGGTTTCGATTAGAAGGCACTTTAAAGACCATCTAGTCCCAACCCCCCTGCCATGCGCAGATCTTCTTGTTTAGGGAAAGTTTTCCCCAATTTAGTACTCCCACTAAAAAGACCACAAGCTGCTTGCTCCCCTCCAACTGAAAGCACAAAAGATAGAGAGATAAGAACAATTTACTAGAAACAATGAGATAAGAAAATTAAGAGTAACAGCAACAATGTTAATAACAAAAGCTACAAGAAAAAAGACAAACATAAAATAAAACAATACTGGGCCATTTTGCCCACCAGGTTTTCTCCCTCTGACAGGAACACACATCTTCCTGGAAGCCAGAGAACATCCCTTGTCCCTTTCGTCTGCCTCTGGCAATGACAAGAGGAGGTATCTGGGTCCAGCCATGTCCCCTTAGCCATGCCCTCTCTCAGCTACTGGAAAACATTAACCCTGTACTTGGCTGAAACCAGGACACCAGGGACACCTTCCATTAGATCAGTTTCCTCAGAGCCCCATCCAGCCTGGCCTTGGACACTTCCAGGGCTGAGGCATCCACAATTCCCTGGGCAATCTGTCCCAGTGCCTCACAGCACAGAATTTCTTCCTAATATCTAATCTAAACAAATCTTCTTTCAGTTTTTGGAGGTTTATTTATTCCTTTCCTAAATATTTTTTTCTCAAGATTATCCTAACTCAGTATGTTAATTTTCTTCTTTCCTATAAGCCTTTTGAATACTGGTTAATTAGGCAACAATGATTTTTAACTTCTTTTTAATGATAAACATTATACTTGTCATTTAATGATGATCTGTTTGTCACTTGTGGTAAAGAGCTGGTTTGAAGGACTTTATTTTCCCCTTTTCCTTCCCCCACCCAAGCTGTTTCTTTACAATACCCCCTCCTTGTTTTCCAAGGCCATCCATGATTAGGTTTTGCTCACTGCAACAGCTTTTGATACGTCAACAGAGAAACAGTGAGGGCATTGCTGTGCCCTGTTGTTATTCAAGTGTTATTTTTGAAGTGCCTGAATCAATCTACTATGAAAAGGACTTTAAAACACTAGTCCTAAGCTCATCTTAGTCCTCAATTCAGAATCTTTATTTCAATGCAACCAAGCCTGTAGAGATAGAAAACGAAATAAAGATTAAATATATTCATTTATCTGAATTTTCTTCTGCGTAGATACTATATTTCAGTGGATGCTGTCAAGTGGCTACATGCTCAAAAAGTATTTTACTCCTACACCATTGTAAATATGTCTTAGAAACTTAGCTACTAATGGTGCAACTTGCAGCCTTTCCATCTTGGGGGCATCTGTACTTCCGTCTCAGCAGATTACATCTAGATCTTGATGAATAAATAATTCAAGATTTCCAACCAGCTATAGAGTATTTCTCTGTTCATTGAAGACAATCATACCCTTGCAGCAAAGACAGCTGAATGTACCCTGGGCTGCAAGGTATTTTTGAAGCTTTTGTATCTAATTTTTAATTTGCTAAATTTACTTTCTAGACAACGTGTACTTTTATTTCTCATGATACTTTAAAGGGGCTTACTTAACATCCTTCTTTGTATACACTTGTAAGGCCACAGATGAATTATCTCTTAATAGGCACACTGATTAAACAAATATTTTATTGTACTCCACACTACTTTACTTCTACAGAAGATCACTGGAAAAATAGACAGGATTTTTAAACTGGTTTAAAGAAGACATGATGGTCTTGGTCATAATATCATTGAGTAGGGGACAAGACGAACTCTCCAGCTTCAGAAATCAAATTATTTTCAGTTTCATTTGAATTGTTTTCTGAAGAAGCATGAAGAATCTCAGTTCTTAAAAATACTTCATGCAGCATGAATGGAAATTTCTTACTTCACATTCTGCTTTTCTGAAGTACTGCACATCACTAAGAAGTACATACTCAAGAATAAAATCACCTGATAAGTTTAGACAAGAATACTAGGAATAGACATGTTAACAGATATCTGTCTTCCTGCTTCTGACTAAGTTATTTTAGGGATTTTTAGGTGGAGAAAATATCATACATATGCTGCAAAAAGAACAGTTCTGCTGAACTCTGGAAATTCTCTAGGATGTGACTGAACTCAGAATTTTCAAATCATAAAGGCTAAGAAGTATCTGGTTTTTACTGGGAACAATGGCTGTCCAAAAACCACAGAGGAAATTTTCTAGAAACCATCTCAGAAAACTGTGAACTTTGAAGAACATACTATTGCTAAAGCCCAATTCATACTTCCTTCAAATCAAATGGCTTGGGATAAGCAGAGTCTCTGAACTTCAAAGCAAGACTAGCCAAAAAAAACTTCCTACTTGCTTTTCCTTCACTGCAATGCAAATGTTATTTATAAGAAGCAACTGTCATAAGAAGTTAGATAGCTTCATTATTGGAAGATTCTGGGAGATGAGGTGAGGAAGTGGTATGATTTTGGCCCCTTTAGAGATACTTTCTTTCAAAATAAGAGGAAAGGCAAAGCAATGCATTAGCTACCTTTATGTTAATGAAAGGTCTTATATTTGCCTAGCATTTGTTTGGTGATATACATGTATATATACACACACATACATATACATATGAATGCAACATGGTAGCACTATCAGATATAAAGGTACAAACACTAATAAATGGCCAAAGTTTCTTATTCCCTGTTGCACTGCAGATACTCAAAAGTCTCCCAAAATTGATATATTGCAAAGATTGCCAAACCTCTTTTCTGCCTAAGCAGACTATTTTAAAGCTTCTATTGGAAAACCTAGTCTCCATGAAATTCCTTCCTTGCTCTTAGAACAATTAAGAGATGCTAGTACATTGACTGTAAAAAAATACAGCTTTTTTATAGCTTTTGCATTGCAGTATTACATCAGTGACTTTGAAACAGAAGTGTATTTCAGTTTTAAGAAAGATAACATGGAATTGCTGTGATACTAAAATGAAAATTAAGTGTGAAAAGAGAAAGAGGAATATAATGTGATTGGATTGAAAAAAATAAACCTGAGCAAGGACTCAGATTTATACTCCCTGCCACACAACTGTTGGTAATGCAGATTTAAATCTGATCCATGTGCATGTTTGTGCGGAATAGCCCCTCTCAGATGCACAAAACCAGGAGCTATACCCTAATTGATACAACTCATTACCCTAGGTGTGGGCAGCATGCACAAGAGTACAGAACTAAGAACTGTTGACTTAGGCAGCAGTTCCAGCTCAGGGCCCCTTTTCAGCACACTGAAACCCTGCTGGTCCAACACTGAGTTCATTTAAGCTGCCTCTCAATGGGAAATAATTTGTGGGGAAAGCTGCATGCTGATGGCTCAGCAAATGAGTAGCTCTGCCACTCCCTGCTCTAGAATGAACATTGTCACAGTATTCCTAGGACTTTCAGACCTCCAAGACAGCAAGGTCAAAGAGAATCTTAAAAAGAAGGAGGAGGAATTAAGATGCAGAAGGAAATCACAAAGTTTTGTAACCTCTTTTTGTCCTTCCGAAAAGGAAGAACAGGACAGTCAAGCTTACAAGACATTAAAAAAATCTCAACAAACACAACAAAACAAAACAGAAAGAGCAGAGACTGTGGCTCAGTGGAATCTATGGTTGGGAAAATCTTATTGACAGAAACATGAGCTGCCAGGACACAGCTGGTGTGGAGAGAAAACAGCATTGGAAGAAAAAGTGGCAGGCAGGTCTCCAGGGGAATGTCCACAGGGAACTTTATGCAACATGGAGTTACAGTCTTCTGGATGAATTGTCTCTAACATCTCAGGGGACAAAACCAGCAGTCATAAAATATCCCTCCACTCTACTGGTGAATTTACTATTATGCCATTTTTTATTCGTTGATTTTACTTCTCTCTTTAATACTTCATTTAGGCAAATCCAGATACTGTGTTTTTCTTTAGCCATCTCTGCTAAAGGGTAGTTAATGATGAAAGCATCACTCTGTTCTATCCCTCTGGTTGTAGTCATACTGCAATTACCTTTGTCTCTCTGTCTCTGAGCTAAAGCATTTCTGTAAAATACAGAGTCACCAAAAGTGTTCTGGATGTAAAATGAAGTTGTTTAGTTATTAAGGATATTTTTAAACAATTCAGCATCTATTATCATTATTACAACATTTTTAGCCCTTTTGCTTTCAGTAATGGATTACAGATCCACAGAGGTTTTAGATACAAAGCTTCAAGTAGTTTAACACCTTTTCACCAGCCAGCTATTTTAGACGTGTCATGTAGGCTGCAGGAATGCTCAGAAAAGTTATGGAAGTTTCTGAGAAGATAATTCAGCTGCAATTACACTTTTCATTCAGGGAGATTTCCAAGCCCAAACCTGAGTGGTTTCCATTGCTCTGGAAGGACCATGCTGAGCAGGTTAGGCTGGATGACTGCAAGTTGTGCAGCAGTTACAAGAGTAGCCATTACTTGTATAAACAGAAGAGGATACTGTGCACCTATTTCTTAAGCTAAAAAAGCATCTGAAACCTGTTTCTATTTTATTTTACATCACTACTTATGGTATGGTCCTCTTGACAGCTGATCAGAACAAATCACTCTCTAGGACACCGTCAGCAAGGTTGTAAATAAAAAGCAAACACCAGACATATTAATAAGTGTCATCCTAACTCTATTAACTGAAAGAAGGAAGTTTCAGAAAGTGACAATAACAAAGTAGTGTTTAAAGAGATAATCTTTCAAATTTTTCCACACTGATAAGATGAAACCCACTGTGAATTGTACTTCAACTTCCATCTGCTTCACATGGAGTATTCTGTCCTCAAGGTAAAAATTAAGGTTTTTTTTCATTTCTAAAGTAGGATATGGCATGGGACAAATAATGATGCATTCTAAGGTGTTATAACTACTCCGTGTTCAAAAATGACCCCCCAATTAACAACATTTCTTGTTAACATGTCAAATTTTATTCAATATTTAACCTGAGAAGAAAACCAAATTTCCTAAATATGATTTTCATTTCAACATTCACTTTATTTTCATCAAATAGAGCAGTGTGTAATACAAATAATTTTACAAAGGCAAAACAGATTTAAAAATTCCAGAAGTTAAATCCAGTCTGCTGCCAAAAAAAAATTTTTTAAAAAATGCGTTCCATCTAGTGAAGTATTATAGCTGAAATTTAGGGTTTTGCAACATCTTTGTTTAAGGTTTACTTTTATTCCTCTCTGAAGCATGTAAAATTGTACTCATGTTTCAAATAAACAATGTTTTTAAAAACTTCTTTTAAGTGATTGCTTTTCTTTATATTTTGAATTAATACATTTTATTGAGCATTAAATACAAACAAAAAATTTAAAGCTGCAGGAATATGCATTGGACCTAGGCAGCAACACCCAACTATGTAATAAGAACTAAGTGAGTGATCAGTGAGAATCAGGATGGGGGTTAGAGGGAGGTTGTTGTGCTGCTAGTGGGGTTATGGGTGCTGTATTCTAAGTCACAGTTTAAAAGAGTGTGAGGGATTCCAAAAATATTCTTCAGTTAGGAGGCTGGTATTTTGTGATAAAATCAAGCACTGTTGCCTCATCTTATACAGGACAGTTGTTTTCTTTCAGTTGACATTAATTGGGTGGAGTTGTCCAAATTCTTTGCTTACAGCAAGTAAAAGACACCTTGAGTTTCAAGCCTGGATTGCTGTGGCTTGGTTGGCATGAGGCCCCAATTTTAAGAGCAGTAGTTTTCCATTTTACTTGATGTGTGTTTCCAGAATTGTACAAAGGAGACTTCAACTTTGTGCATCATCTGGGATCAAAGGAATTCTAGTATAGACTCTAGAATTGTGTTTTCAATAGGGAAATGGTAATCTGAAAGAAGACTCATTAGAATATGCCACTTAAATGTCAAATAACAGAGTGAAAATAAAATAACATTTCTGAAGAAACTGGGCTGCAAGAAAGATATGGACTTTGGAGAATAAGTGCAACAAAAGACAACAAACAAAACTAGGGGAGCATCTCTCCTATGACAAAAGGCTGATAGAGCTGGGACTGTTCAACCTGGAAAAGAGAAGGCTTCGGGAGGAACTTATGAATGTGTAGAAACACCTAATGAAAACGAATGGAGAATGAAGAAGGCAGACTGTTCCCAGTGGTGCCCAGCATCAGGACAAGGGGCAACCCACACAAAGGGAAACACATGAGGTGCCATTTCAACATCAGGATACATTTCTTTTTTACTGTGAGAATGGGTGTCCAAAAGCTGTCAGAACATGTGTTGCGGTGTGTCAGCGCCACTTGGGGCTGTTCAAGCACTTACAAGAAAACATCCCTGAAAGTGCCCATTAGTGGGGCTTTGTGGCAGGCCAAAACCCTCTAGGTTAGGGTGACAACCCATAAGGCCTTGCCCCTCTATGCAAACACCTTCCCACTGATTGGTCCCTTTCCTCTTCTCCCTTCTTCCCCCACTTATGGTTATGTTCTAGAAGCTTCTTAGTTACTCGGTTCTGCATTGGCTCCCAGTTATCCTCCCCGCCTACCCCTTATCCCATTGGTTTATTGTATTAATCCCCGCCTTTGTACCTCCTCTTTGCTATGTAGTGATTGGTTCTTTATTGTTTGCTCCCCCCATTGTGTCGGGGTCTAAAGGCCCATGTCAGTGTCATTTTTTGCTCTTTGCACTTCTCCCATAATAAGCTTTCCCTGTTGCACCCTGTGAAGAGCCTCTCCTGCCTTCTTTGCCTCCTCCTGCGCCCTTGCCACCAGTGGGTTAGGCGAGCCCTGTGCGAGATCTCGCCAACCCTCCTGCGACGCAGACGGTCTCCACCGGCAGCTCCTGTGTGGGGAGAAGGTCCAGCAGCCCGACCACCTGGAGCTAGCCGTGGGCGGTCGGAGCGCCGCGACAGACATGGTCTTGGTCAACCAGCTCTGTGTGACCCTGCTTGGGCAAACAGGTTGAACTAGACAACCTACAGAGGTGCCTTTCAGCCTCAACTGGTCTGCAAATCCCACAAAAGGGACTGGAGTTGTCAGATGGTAACTCTACAGCAACAAGTCAGAAACTTAGCAGCCCATACCAAAGGAAAGGCTAATTAGTGGACTGGTCTCAGTTTATAAATCAGTAGGTACACTCTTAAAACAGAAGCTATAGATGTGTTACAAGCATTACTGGATTAAATAGCTTGTGTTACACAGGAGGCAAGTCTAAGGGATGATTATCATTCTACGGAAATGCATTAATTTCTTTGCCTATAAAAATCTTCTAGACAGTGTTTTAAGTTAATTTACTCAAACTGAACCTTTATTTTATAAGAAACCAATTTAGTCAAAGACACATAATACAGAAATTGTCATCTGACACGTGTCTAAAATTCTGGAGTTCTAAGCAGCTTTTAAATTCTCACTTCTGAGTTCTTAAACGTCATAAGCTTCTGTGACTCCAGAGATTGCTTGATCACAGAAACAATAGCCATAGCACTAGTGTGTCCTTT
This sequence comes from Eulacestoma nigropectus, assembly GCA_013397775.1. NCBI lineage: Eukaryota > Metazoa > Chordata > Aves > Passeriformes > Eulacestoma > Eulacestoma nigropectus. The sequence goes on from VZTE01002323.1 coordinate 215,113, forward strand.
ATGTTTACAAGGTAAAGGTAAAAGTCTTGACATCGGTATAAAACAAATTCTTACCAATAAAGGGAGATCAACCATCACTGTAAGTGATTGCTTTTCTAGAACAGAGGTCAAAAGAATATAACTGCCTTATGACTTACATCTTAAAAGCTGCTGCAGCCCCACAGGAACCACTTGCAATGAAAAAATGTATTGAAATGAGTAGGTAGATGCTGCTTGGAGTTGTTAAGACTGGATAAGAAAGTGAAGAGTATGGCAAGCACCAAGGTGCATGCAAGGGACAAATGTTGATAACATAGTGAGAAGATAGTTTTCTTCTGCTCCATTTGCCAGGACAATACAATTCCTGTGACTATCACTTCTCAAAAGGCATTAAGAAATCACACACCTGCCTGACAGGTCAATCACTCCCTTAAGATATCATCAAAATTACTAGCTTCGGTGACCTAAATTCAGGAAAAAAATCATGCTTTGCTAGTCTTGAAACATGTCTTGTGGGCTGGGATGTTGAATGACTTACAATTGCTACTGCAGTTGCAGTGATTTAAATTCTCATTTAACTGACTAAGTTGTCCAGTGCTACTTTTATCTTCTTCTAATTGAACGTGGCAGAAAATTCAGTCTACGCCTCACAGCTGCACAGGTGATAGTATAGTAACATGCAATAATTACATTTTACTGTCTCAGTTGTTATTAGCACTTGTATTCAAAGTTACACGTATTTTTGAGCTGTCAGCTTGCAACAGGTGAGAACATCTGTGCTAGTAACTGCCTATTAGCTACAGGGATCTATATCAGCTTTGGGGGCTTTTTGCTATTTTATTTGCTAACAAATTTAAAATGCAGTATTTCATATAACATCACAAACTACATTTCAAATGCTTTCGTGTCAGTGTTTTCAGGTCTCTCAAGAATTTATGAAATCGATAAATAGTCCCTGCAGACTTCTCTGTCCACATAAGACAACAAATGGTGCCATAAATATTTTCATGTCAACATGGACTCTTTAAGTTCAGTGTATCAGTACATAGAAAATATTTGTGCATGGGAAGCCACATCCATGTAGTAAAACCAAACAAACCTGGCAGCTCTAATTAGGTGTTTAGAAAGTTTAACTCTAAACCATTAATTATTACATGGCTATGACAGGTAAACTTCTGCAGACACCACATTAGTGTTTAAGGGTAGCCAAACATTTCAATGGAATATTAAGGAGGATCATAGCATAAAACAGAGGACATCCTTATGACAGTGTATTTATGTCCTCCATGTCACCTCAGCTGGAATACTGACTGTCTCCAATTCTCTTTTGCATACTCCAAAAATGAAGTAGTAGAAACAAAGTAGGTACAGCAAAAGCATGTGAATAATGATCAAAATCATGGTATGATTCCCACAATGTGACATTAAAGACACAAATGAGAGATTCAAATGAGTTTGCAAAGGAGCTATGAAAACAAAAGTGATAGTGGAGAAGGTGCTAACAAAGAAAGTGGAGGATGCAAAAAAAACAAGAGGTGAAGTAAGAAAAGCACAAGAGTTCCCTAGATTCTCAAGATGAACTCTTTCAGTATATACTTAGAGGACGGATCACAGAATGGGTACTGTTGGAAGGGACTATAGCGGATCATTTGGTCCAAGATTCCTGTTCAGGTAGGATCATCCGACAACATACTGCACAGAATTGCAATCAGATGGTTCTTGAGTATCTTCTGTGAGGGAAACTCCACAACCTCTCTGTCCAGTCTGTTCCAGTGCTCGGTCACCCACAAAGAAGTTTTTCCTCATATTCAGGTGGAACTTCCTGTGCATCAGTTTCTGCCTGTTGCTCCATGTCCTGTTGCTCAGCACCACTGAGAAAAGAGGTCTCCTCTCACCTGTCTCTTCTCAAGGCTGAACAGGCCCAGCCCCCTCAGCCTTTCCTTATAAGACAGATGCTCCAGGCCCTTAATCATCTTTGTAGCTCTCTGATGGATCCACTCCAGGACCTCCGTGTCTCTCCTGTTCGAAGGAGCCCAGAACTGGATACAGCACTCCAGATGTGGCCTCACCAGGGCTGAGTAGAGGAGCAGAATCCCCTCTCTCGACCTGCTGGTGTTCCTAATGTACCACAGGATACCACTGGCCCTCTTGGCCACAAGGGCACACTGCTGGCTCATGGAGAGCTTGTAGTCCACCAGGACCCTCCAGGTCCTTCTCCGCAGAGCTGCTTTCCAGAAGGACAGCCCTCAGACTGTACTGGTACATGGGTTTATTCCTCCCCAATTGCAGGACTCTACATAGGCCCTTGTTGAATTTCAGACAGTGTTCTGCCCATCTCTCCAGCCTGTTGAGGTCCCTCTGAAGGGCCGCACAGCCCTCTGGGGTATTGGCCACTCCTCCGAGCTTTGTGTCATCAGTGAACTTGCTGAGGAGGAACCTGCTCTTTCAGCCAAGTCATTGATGAACAAGTTAAACAATACTGGGCCCAGTATTGAACCCTGGGGGATACTGCAAGTGACAGGCACTAGAGTGTGCCACTGATTACAAACTCCCTGGGATCTGCCTTTCAACCAGTTCTCACTGTCCACTCTGACAGTCCATTGGTCTTTCAAGGGTGCAATTCAAAAAGTCAAACAAAAAAGACCATTGCTTATATGACCCTTGTCCCATGCTTTACATATCTGCAGGGCAAAAAAAAGAAAGTAAAAAAAATTATACAATCCAGCATCAAGCAGTTGAAGTAAAATCTCAGCAGATGTGGCATTCTACTTCACTTTGTTCTTTTTTCCAGTACATGGTCTTACAGTATAGGATACCACTGTGCCTGTGAGCTACAGCCCCTCAACATAGAGCAAAGAAAACTGGAGAGAGAAGTTTCGAGAAGACAACAGTGTACCTATCTTTCAGCTGTATCCTTGAGTTATTCAAAGTTGTTCCAGAAGCACTCTATAACATGGGCCCCCCACTCCCAGTTCCTGTACAAAGCTCTAATCCAAAGCCCAGTGATGCCCTTCCATTGCCCTAAGTAGATCAGCTCCTTTGAACCCATAAGTAAGTGACTACCACCACTTATTACAGCCTTTTTCTCTAGGAGACAAGCGTTGTGTTAATGTTCTGCAGAATTTCAAATGAAGGGCAAGTTCTCATCAAAGAAACGTTGAGTAAAATAAACACAGTTCATATAACAATTTGCTTCCTCTGCTGTGAAAGACATTCTCATACCATTCAAATTAAGGTTTTTCCATTAGAGTTTGCTCATCTCTTCTCTTTCAATTCTATAAAAAGAGAAATCACTAAGGAGCAGCTGCCTGTTCTTCAACAGCAAAAACCTGCAACATAATCTAAATTCTGTTTTTCTTGCTACGTAAGCATTTTCAGTTCTTGACTTGCATTTTAAACTCATTTAGCAGTAAACATACATTAAAAAAGAAACCAAACATGTTCCCTTTTCCACACAAACAGTCATGGTAAGTGGTTTAACACTGGAAAATGACAAAATGCTTTTGGTATCTAAAAGCTAACTGACCTCAAACTTAACCTTATGTATTGTCACACTCTGATGAGATTTGGTACATATCTATCTGTTCCTGTCTTTATCTGCTTATTTTTATCAACTAAATTTAAGGCAATCCCTGCTAAGACATCCTAGAGTAAATTTTTATGAGTAGTGCAATTCTCATGCAGATTCATTGCAAAGCCCAAGTAGTGCAGATTGCTTTATTTCTAAAGCTCTTGCAATGCAGAAAAGTGCAAACCTCTCTAAAAAACCAAGGCAGAGGTTATGTTATACTTGTCATGGAGCTTTCAGCACTGAAAAGGGTTTCTTGAATATCAGAAATGTTTTGCGTAAGTAAAATGTTTCTGTTCTTCAACTTCTCAGCCTGGTTCAAGTTAAAAAGGGTCAGAGATTCACTGTTGCTACTACAAACTCTTTTCTTTATAATCACCTTTTAAAATTATGACTATTTTTAAATAAAGATACATGCACTACCATACTCCTTGTCTTCTTCTGTCTTTGCTAGTTTCACAGTAACATTTGTGCACCACAACTGGCTTACTTGCAGCAACAAATTTTCTTCTGGATGACATTTTCCCCAACTTTAAGCTCCGTAGCTCCTACACAGCATACATCTTGAAGCATAAAGTTCTTATTACTATTACTATTTTTTTAGTAATTAAAGGTCACATAAGGAGTTGGGAAACAGTCCTTTGTTTCATATACTGTTTAACTGTATCAAATATTACCTTTTCTTCTCAGAAAAGCTGAATAACCCTGATTCTTTTAATTGTTTATGTTTGTGGCTTATAATCTTTCCCCTTTTTTCTTGGAGAACTCACTTAACTACTCCTGTTTTACATGTATGTATCTACTGTTGTAGAGTTATTTATTCTATTTAGTACCAAAAAAGGTAATTAAATTATTCCTTTAAAACAAGAGTGCAAACACTACCAACAGATTAAAAGCCTGAAGACTGTAAAATTAGGATCCATGAGTTATGCATTTAAAAAACCTAATGATCTGCATCAACTACAAAAGCATGACTGAAATCAAAAAGCTCTATTTCTATTTTTACCACAAAGTCATTGACAGAATAAAGAGTCTAAAAGTAGTGCAATATTCATGAATGATTTAGTACGAGGAAAAGATGCCGATTGCATCAAGATTCAGACATCAGTATTTGTCAGCCAAATGGGACAGAAAGCTCTTTATAAATGAATCCTTAAAAACAATTGAAATAGAAAATGGAACTGCTATCAACGTTTTTTATTCATTATCTATAAACAACTCAGAAGTTCTTGTATCTCGTAATAGATTTTCTTCTGTTTGATGTATCTCATACTGTAAGACACAGAAGGATCTCTTTAATATGAAAGGAATAATCCTCATCTGAAAAAATGTATAGTTTAAACATCCTCTACCTCCACATTCTTATTCACTATAGAATCACAGACAAAAATAAGCAAAAAAATCTTATTAAACTCCTCTTCTGCAGAAATCTGACCATGCCCCACTGTGTTTCAGGAGAAGGGCCTGGACTATACAGAAGGTTACAATTTAGTAGCACATTTCATAACTTTATGATTTCTGACATCTGGTTCAAGATATTTTAACCTGTCCCAGATAACCTGAAGTAGTTCTTTTAGGGCTTTTTTGGGGTGAATTTTTGGTCTGTTTGCTTTCCATTTGAAAATGGGAATTAGAACTACCTATTATATTCTAAAAAACATTTTAAAATTAATCACTTGACAGATAGAAAATATCAAAATTAAACCACTGATGCAAGTAGTATGCATGAGACAGTACGTACTGATGGAAATTATCACACAAGGCTTAATAATGCTCCACTGAGGTGCACCTTCAAAAAAATGGAACAGATCCGGATGTAACAAGCAAACTTAGAAATAAAAATACACAAAAAACAAAGAAAATCTGTTGCAGAAAAATCTGTGAATGGAAAAAGTTCAGCATAGCCATACAAGGAAAAGCAGTTCAAAGTGCAGTATCAATGATACTAGGACAAAGTGAATTCCATGCCCAGAGAAGGGGAAAGGCAGACATCTGAAATTTCTTGAGGAAGTGAGGGGAATTTCAACAAATTCCTAAGGAAAAAAATTGACATGGTATACCTGAGCCATTAATTAATAAGAAAATAGATCAAAAAAATGTATAAAAAGAAAAAAGATAAAGCATTTCTATAAAACAAATAAAACATTTTATTTTGGGACAAAAGAGAAAAGGATTGCATCATACCACTATTATGAAACTCTGGAATGGAAATAATTTTTCCTAATACCATGATCCACATTAAGACTTACGAGATTAAAATGGAAAGGCTTGAAGAGGGCTTGTAAGGAAACCATTACAAATAGCTGAAAACACACAGTAGAGTAACAATAAACGAGTGAAACGTAGCCAGTTTTTTGATAGATCTAAATGAAATATCAAACCTTGTCTCAACTCCTGCAATGCAACACTGGGCAATAATTTTCGGATTCAGTGAGTTTTATGAATTACTTAAATCTAACAAGACCTTTCTCTAAGTTCATGGTTTGCATCAGAGGGACTAATAGTTCTGTCTCATCACGACAGTTCCCAGTTATCTCCTAAAATGAAAGAAATCTCTAAAGAGACTACCTATAACTTGATATCCATTACTGAACCAACAGTTTGAAGATAAAATTATTTCACTTCATAAGCTACAGTCGAGGTTTTAAAATAGAATCCCTTTATCTCCCTGCAGTCATTAAGGTCAGTAAATAACTTTCCAGCAGCTGACCGAAGGGATGTTACTTGTCAGTCTGACTGCACTGTGATTAGCATCAAGACAGAGTCCATTCTTTAACCATAATCATTTGTGTTGCATGCTAATGACATGGTGACAGAAATAGAGCACTTCAAAACAGAGTACTTCCATTTGCATCTTTCAACCCAAAGACACTATTTTCTTACCTTCCAGTTCTTTTCCAGGATAGCTGAGGTGACATCCTCTTACCACCTCATAAGAAATGTGACAGATCTCCATTTAATACCAGTGTACAATAAATTGACAGAAAACAACTACCCATGGAGTAGCAGCATTTGTAGAGTGGACTATAAAACCTTGAGCTTATTCTGGATAACTCCAGAGGAACAAAATGTGCAATTGTGTATAAATCCTTATTTTGAGCTAGCTGAAAAGTGCTATTAAATTTCCACTTTTTATACTTATTTTCTATACAACAAAAGAATGAAAACAAAAATCATTTCAAAATGGCAGTGAATTTTCTTATTTATAAAATCTTTCGGTTGCTAAAACTCCCGCAATGTTTCTCCGCTTTCATTTCATGTCAGCACAACTGCTCATTCCGACAACATGAGTTTCCCTGGACTTCTCTCCAAAAATTGATGGCTTGTTTGAAACTTCTGAGTGACTCACTCTGTGATATTTGGAAGTTCATACTCAGGAAACAATCCACTTTTACTTATGTGAAATCAGCTGCACCATAAGGCCCCTGAGTTATAGTAAACAACTAAGTAATGCAGCTAAATCACATCAATGTGGATTAACTGAAAATGAAATTTATTTATGACAAAATTGAATCTTAATATAGCGAGGTTACGTTCAGAAATAAACTTGACATGGCAGGAAAAGTGTGGGCTTAAAAGGTACATAAAAATAAAGCTGTAGGAGAAGAATCGAAACATCCATAGGTAAAATTGCAGCATGCCAGAGAATTACAAAAAACCATAAAACAATCGTAGATCTGATTGCAGATAGAAAAAGCAAATGGCAGTTCTGCAAAATCACACTTTCAACCAGAAATCCCAGCTTTTCTCAACTACAAGGTAGTAAAAAATATTAAAGAGACAGGACAAAAATGACAAAAAAGACTCTGATACTGAAAGATATATTTCCTTGGGTTCTTCAATTAAAAAAAAAAAAATTGTAAAGAGTAGTTTCTGATATGGGAAATAAACAGACCAGAAATTCAAGATATATATAGTAGTATGCTTGCCTTGGTAAGGGAAAGCTTTTAACTAAACTTTATGGTACAAAGAATAAAACTCTGTAACTTGTTTTTAAAAAAAAATTTTAAGTGAATCACGAGAACAAAAATCCATGATTAAAAGCAAAACCTCATAAGATAAACACTAGCACATATATATTTCTACAGAACAATAGAAAGCAAGTATGCCAACTCTAGTCATGTTGTATTACAGATACATCATACCTAGCTTATTGTAGAAAACTCAGGTATTATGTGCAAGCAATGGCTGATGTTCAATCAAATACTGAGCATGGATCTACATGGGAGGTGTTCCACATGTCAAACAGGTTTCATTTTCAGTGGCACTTTCAGGGGTTGTTTTAAATTAAATACTACCAACTGGGTGTGCAAACTAGAAAGAGTGCCAAGCTCCTCTTAAAATGAACATGCGGTGAGAGGCTATATAGTGTTTTACTGCCTCCCTGCAAATGATCTCTACATTTTCCTCAAAAATAAATTCGGAAACAGTTTTCAGCGCAATTCCCATATTAATTGAGACACTTGTGGAGCAGATATTTTGACTAGAAGCTAAAAAGCTTAAAAAAAAAAAGAAGGATGAAAAGGTTGTACAGATGGAAGGTGAATTTATATCACAGAAGAATCTCCAACATGTTGATATAATTAAGCCTCTTTAATGAGTTAGAAATCCAGACTAGTCACACAAGCTATTTTAGTTTCTCTAGGCTGCCTTCTGCACTCAATGGGGAAAGAGTCTTCTTGAAGGCAATGCCTAGCTCGGGGGCTGATCTTGTTTCTCTACAGGGCAATCTCTTGCTCTCTCTTTCTGACTGACTACAAAAAGAAATTAGACAGATCAGTGATTAACAGCATCCCTTTGTTAATGAACTCATTCCATGCTAAACTGGTGTATGGAAGGATTGGCAAAAGCAAATATTTTGAGGAATTAAATATTGTTCCAGGTATAAATCTTTAGTGAAATGTTTCAAGTTTAACAAAGAAGCATGAGCAGCAGACTGGAAGGCTTCTTTCATGGTGATTGAACAGTGACATGTTTTGTTAAAGAGCAACTAAAACAAAGTGAAACTATTCTTACAGAGAAACTAATACCAAAAGCTCGTCTTTATGCTTGACAAATATTTATCATTTGAAATTTATTGAAGGCCAGCCAAATTAACCATTAGAAATCACTTTATAGAAATTCTGGTGCAATGGTTTGTTAAGGTCTGTTTAGGCTTTCTAAAGTGATGCAAACTTGCAGAAATACTCATAAGAACAAAACACTATGCCAGTAAGAAAATATTATTGCAGACAAGTTTCAATGGTACCCCTTAAAACTAAATTAAGAAGGTGTGGGATGGGAAATTTTGAGTGACTCACATACCATCCTGTCCTGTTAAAAAAAAAAAAAAAAAAAAAAAAAAAAAAAAAAAAAAAAAAAAAAATCTATATAAAGTATGAAAAATTCCAATGGGAAACACTCTTTCAAGACCACTGATCCTGAAATGTATGCAGATTACAGTAAGAAAGAACAGTTTAATTCAAAACCTAACTAGCTTCTTGACTCAAAATGAGAGCTAAACCTAGAGGAGATTGCTCACAAACTGGTCTGAGCTAATAAGAGACAATGTTAGGTATCAAATAGTGTTTGGCAACTTGCTGAAATAGCAGCCTATGCTAAGGTTGTATATCCTCCCTTGCTGCACAAATAAAGGACAACTAAAAAAACCCTAGGCAATAAACTGACTTTGCATTTTTGAGGGAATGCTGTAGGCAGAAATAACTTGTGCCATCTCCTTCAGTGAGGGAGGGACTAAAGGAAAGTGGTGAAAGACAAAAATAAGACACAGAGAATATCGAACCATCAAACGTAAGAACTCATCTAAGAAGTTCATCAGGGAAACTTATGTCTCTCTAATCTGCCAATAAGAAACATTGAAAAGAGCAAACTACATTCAGTGCAAAACCTCAGGAAGGCTAGTCTATGCCTGTGCGCTGGCCAGCACTGAAAATTAGCATCAGTAGGCAGGGGAAGGAGGGAAACTGAAAACAAGTTATGCTAGCCAGTAAGGTAATGATGTGGCAGTGGGACTCATCTCTGAAACACACAATTTTTAAATCCTAGTACTGACAGCACTTTTTCTGAGGAAGAGAAGTATGTGTATGTTTTATTTACATGAACATATATAAAAGTAAATATATTTAATAATAATAATAATATTTTACCAACACTTTAATAACAACTGTGTCTTAAAGCTTTAGAAAATAATTTTGTGGTACTACAGCTGCAAAACCCTACACGTACAGAGGCAGCTTGATTAGGAAGGCTAGGGGGAAAAAAAAAAAAAAGAGCTACCCCACAGCTCTTGGCCAGGGGGAAAGTCACCTCTTCCTTCATATCAACCACATTGGCTAAATAACAGAAAAGTCATTTTATTGATGTTTCATTACCTTTTAAGAGCAAGCACCAGGACTCTGCTCTTTCTCCAATGTCCTGCGTTACTCAGGAACAAAAATACAAATTTGTGATCCATAGGAAGCTAGCCATAGGTATGGATGAATTAGTCAACATCCACAAAGCAGAGCAGAAGGGCTGGTTAAGGTCTTTTGTTCTGATGAAGGTTTAAATAGATATCTTCATTTGTTCACACCCAAAATCTGACAGGTAGAATCTGCCAAAACCCCTCATTTCTTCCATTTAATTCTTCCCCAGCAAATGGCAAATGTCCTTATCCCCTGAAGGCAGAAAACAGCGACATCATCACCAGCATGGACATTATGGTCCCAATTATACATTGCACTGCTATGCCTGGCAGAACCTGGGAGCTGTTTGATGTTCTTTTGTCTTCCTGAGCTGGCAGAAAATAAAAGTCTGAAACATGAATTTCCCTACCCTCAGTTAATCTAATTGGGTTGTTCACTCATTCTAAGTGCCAGCATTAACTGTTCAATGATCCTATTTTGGAAAGCAGTTGTGAGAGGAAGTGGAACTGAAGCACAGGAGGATCAGCTGGGAGTTCTCAAAAGCAATAAAACACAGAAGGGAAAAGTAAATGAGAAACAGAGGATGAACTGGAAAGAAAATGCTAAGAATGCCAGGAAAGAGACAATAAACAGCAGCTCTAAAATTGGCTTTCCAGTTCTTGGTGACATTCAGTCTCACTGAGACATTTATTTTGGATACTGGTTATGGATATTAGATTTAGATATTATTGTTTACTTTGGCTTCTTAAGAACCTTCTATTGGCTTTATTGGGAAATCTGCTATGGGTCAGAACTGGACAGTTCCCAGGCTGCTAACAGAGGTAGAGGTGGCGTGAGGATGTGTTCAGTACCAACTTTTGAGGATGTGTTCAGTACCAACTTCTAATACAAAAGGACATTTTAATTTTTGTTAAGTGCAAGCAAAATTATAAATGTTTACAGTGCTCTGGGCATCAAGTCAAGTAACACGTGCTCTTCTGAAAAAAACCCTAAATTTTCTTGTTTGGAACCTACAAGAGCAGAGAAGGCATAATAAGCTCCTTGCTTTTAGGGGCAAGTTGAGGTAACTGTGAGAAAGAATACTCTTATCCGTGACGAGAAAACATGCAGGAGAGAAAGTAGAAAACCTTATTACTTTTAATGAAAAATACAAAGGGGCAGGTGTGGATTTGCTGAACCTGTTACACAATCCTGCTTACTGGGACATGTTATTGGTACAACAATAGGAAGACTCTATAATGTTTGCTATCAAATTTATTTTTGACTGACAGCACCAGACAGAGATTAAACAACATTGCCTACTAACAAAGACAACTGTTCAGTAAGCAAGGAGGAGAAACTGAGCAAAGTATTTAACATAAATGAGCAGCCGGCCTCTTTCAGATGCATTATGCTACCACAAGGAAAGCTGTGGTGTTACAGGCACATTTTGTTTCTCACATACCAAAGGACTGAATGACAGACACTAAAAAATAAATTATTTTATGACTGCAAAATCAAAGGAATTCCAGCAAGTAAACCTTAACTAAGTATGGCAGAGGAGCAAGGATAAATGTCCTCATTTGACATTCAGCTAAAAATTTTCTTGACTTCAAAGTTCTGCTGATTATTAAAAGGAGTGCAGCAAAAGCAGGACTCATCTTGTTTGGAAAGAAAGTGTTGATTGTCAAGGGGGTATCTTTTGATACCTTTGATATCAGAAATGGAGAATTTCTACTTTAAGTATTAAGCTACAGCACTGAAAACAAACAAGATGTTTGAATCAAGGTGATATACATAACCTGTCACCTCAAAGCATGGCTGAGTAAAAAAGATGAACGTACTTTCTCAAGGTAAAAATTGACTTGTGTTAGAAAAGAGAATAAGTATGTTCAGTAATTTCATACACGAAAAATGTGTAAGTGTATGAGATTCTCAGCCTATAGACTTTTTAAACTTAATTTAGTATTTACTTTTTTGAAAACGGGTATGATTAAAATCTTTCTAAAGTCTTTGGGTAAGACAAAGACTGTCAGAATTAGCTGATTATAAAACATGTTATTATTTACATTGATTCTTATCTAATTGTTTAAAACCAAATAATTTTAACAGCATTAAAAAATGCAAGCGTATGTTAAACTCTGTGGGACCCCAGAGAGATCTAATTTTTCTGAGGACTTTAAAGTCTTAACCTACAAACCACAGTACGTATACTGTATTTTGCTTTCTTGAACCAGAAGAAAGATAACTAAATACTCAAAAACTCTCAAACATACACATCAATAAAGATTTCCTCCTTTACTAGCATTTTACCATAATTTGGCTCTTTGATTTCAAGCATCACTTCAGCTATATCCCTAGTTACAAACGGTGAGAATATTTCTGGTAAAATAAATGAAATTAAATATGATTCCCATAAACTAATACTGAAAACAGGAAGAAGAAAAAAAAAAAGAAGAATAATTAATAGGCAGTCTTTCCAGTCACTTTCTCAGAGAAGATTCAAGTGTAAAGACAGGTAAAGTATTTCTCTATTCAGAACAACAGAGGCATATTGGTAACCCACATGATTTCTTTAGCCTGCTCTGCAAAAATATCAACAAAGCAAAAACCCTTATTTAAACACATGCTGCTGTGTTTTTAAGAAAAATTTATAAATATAAGCAAGCGAAACCAACATGAAAAAGCAAAACCAACGCAAAAAGAATGAAGTTGCTTGCATTAAATAAATAAGAAACTGGCAAAGCCTATTTATCAGAATTTCATTGTATAGAATATATTTATTCTACAGTGCCAAAAAAAATTTGGTAGGAAATTTGTGTGTGTTTTTACAGAAGCATTAATTATTTACATGTGCAGCAGATTTTTCACTAAGAAAAACATGTAATCTAAATTCATTTAAGTGAAAATTAGTTAGAAACTTAGTGGAAAGAAATTACATCATTTTCTGTAGATTTTCTGTAAGTCTTAAAACTATTATACTGGTTATTCTAAATATACTACTCCTAAAGCAAATAAAAGTGATGGATATCTTGGGTACACAAGCAGTCAGTAGGAAGTTAATACTACTTTTCCAACTTGATTTTATTTGTAGTAAAGGTATATGTCATAAAACAACTTACGGAGAAGCACTTCAAACTCTGAAAGTAGATCCATTATCTTTTCCGGTGTTTTCCTAGCGAGTTGCTTTTCCTTTTTTAGTCTTTTTGCTTGCTAACAAACCCCTTTTTGTGTTCTGTTTTCATGCAAAAAGAGCAGCAATACCTGCCTAACCTTCCTGTAATAGCTACCAAACAGCTTTTTTAATGGCAGATGCTGAAACTGACAGAGGACGCGAGACACTTCTCAATCTCTCCCGTACAGAGAACATAATTCACTGTTTGTGAAGCCCTTGTCTGTAAGACAGCTAACAGGTCTAGACAGTTTTCTTCTTCATCTCTAGCTGTTAGAATGTGATACAGAGAAGAACCACTGTAACTTGGGTTTAAAAAGCCCCTAACACTGCCAACAGGGACCACAAGGATCAATGCACCTTCTTTACTACTTTTCCAAAAAACAAGTGGGGGAAAAAAGGCATTGGGAAGAGACAAACAAACAGGAAGATCTGTTTATGGCCTCTAGCTTTCACTTGTCTCCATCAGTGGCATGGCAGCAAACAGTCCCTACAGGGTTAACATGGAGGACATGTAGGGTGTGAGGCCTGGAGGAGCAACAAAGGTCCCCCTACCTGGCTTCCCATGTGAGATGGACAAGAGAAGGTCATTCAACACTACCCACACCAACCTCCAACCTCCTGTGATTCACTTGGAATGTACTGTTCAGAAGATTTCCAGTCACAGCAAATCTCCCACAACTTTTAGGAAACTGCAGCTGGCCCTTGCACAGAAAGAAGATACCTCCCCATACCTACATTTGAATTTTTGTAGCTGACAAGGGATCACATTAAGTTTTGTCTGCTAAGTCAGAGAAGGTCAGTAACATTATAAATCAACACCTTGCATACAAATCAAGTTCTCTAAATCTTTATTTGATCTCTGAGAAACTAGGCTGAAGAAAGAACATGGAAAAAATTGCCAAAATGTTCCCAGACAGATATACCACCATTTTAATAAATTTTTAATTTTAAGGTCTTCTAATACATACAATATTTGAGTCCTCAAACTATTCTTCCTAGAGTTCTGCAATGTAGGTACTATAGATAATCCAGTAGATCTACTTGTGCTGGAGTCAAAAGTAAACCTACCTTCTTTATTTTGTATTTTCTTCCATTTGCTTCATTAAAACCATGCAATCATGTGTTCAGTTCATCTACCAAGACTGCCCAAATGACTTCAAAGTCACTGATGTTGAATCTTTACAAGTCTTTACACTTGATATGCAAAATGTATATAAAGTTTGGGTCTATTTTATCACTTTTATTCCAAAGTAAGCTTTCTGCATCATTGTATTACATCAGTAAAACTCCCTTCCTTTTCCATTAAAGAATTTTAGACCTCAGAATTCCAAACATATGTGTGGGCGATGTTCAAGGAAATTTAGACTTGAAATAACCTACCATAATAGAGAATGGGAAAGGCATTGACATCAAGAGCTGTAAAAAAACTTGAAAAGATTTGAAAATGGCAAAAATGAACATTATGAGGAACACCAGGAGCAAGAAATGCTAGAGAATACACTTTTAGCATGGCCTTCAGTATAAAAAGGGGTATTTGGCCTGCAGTATGAAAAGGGGTATTCTTGTTTTGAAGATCAGAAGCATTTCCTTTCACAATTCATCTTCTGTCACAGAATGAAGCACCAGAATTTCCTCTTACGTCAAAAATTAAGTCCCATAATGTTGGACTATAGCTCAGCAGTTACCTAATTCCTCTCCTTCTTGTAATCACACACTAAAATCAACAGGCACAAAGGAAGCTAAATAGCAGTAAAGAGACTAAATTTGTAGCAAAAATTGGTATGTGTGGTCTGCATATATTTGCCAAAATGGCCGCTCTGAATGGTGCCTTTTCTTGCCTTTTCCCATTTCTGCTATGTTGACTTGGTAATTTCTGATTTCACTATTTGGCCAGCGTGTAGACTGGATGGGACCTCTCAAGGCAGAATCTAGTCCCTTGCTATCACAAGGGTCTTAATAAAAGGTAGGTCCAGAGCATCTGCAGATAGCAAGCCTTCCAATTTTTAACATATATGTATGAAAAACATCATGTAAGCTTAAACTTTTTTTTTTCCTTTCTAATACATGTAGAGAAAGTAATCGGCCATTCCTGTTTGCAGCTGACTCTTGGAAGATTTGCCCATTGAGCATTTCAACTAGATTACGATGCTTGGCTCAAAAAGATGGAAAACAAACCATAGTGTTAGGTTTGCAGATGGAACAGAAAGAGCTGGAAATGTTGGCCACTAGTGTCAGCCACACAACTTCAGCTGTTTGTTCCAGAGATCCTGACACCGCATGTTGTACCACAGACTTGGGGCTACTTAATGAACAAAGCAGCAGTACAGACTTGTCCAGACGATGAAGAAAAGCTGCTCTAATAGCCTTCAAGCTTAGCCTCCCCTCTGGCACATGGGGAAAAGCAGGTTCAGACAGGGATTGTGTGTGATGCGGCCATACTAGTTGGAGAGCACATGAAAGCATTTGTTGAGAATATTCATCCAATATAAAATTTGCTGAGTATTTTCAGCTATGAGTCATATTTTGTATCTTTGCAATGGACATAAGTGAGGAAAAAGAAGTGTATTATTTAGCAATAAAATGAATTGATATTGCTAAGGAATTCACAGGCTGCTCCTGGAAAATACATCTGCTATCAGAAAATTTGATGCCATTGTGCAGCAGAATACAAATTACTTTAGCTACATTTTAAACTATCTGTATTTAAAACTTCAATTCACAAATTGCTTGAAAGATCTTCAAATCACACATATGCATTACCATGCTCTGACCAATTTATTCATGAGCAGACATCATCATTCACATGTAAACCATTCCCAGTCAAAAAAGCTGCAGGATCATTCTGTATAAAAACAAAACTCCCTCCCTCTCCACATACTCAGAATTGTGTATAACCAACATAAAAAGACTCTCCAGCTTCTCTTTTTATGATGCCCCAAGCAGATTCAGACAAATCAAACAAAAACAAACAAAACCCCCACAACACTAACAAAACAAACAAACTAACCCCCCCCCCCAAAAAACCAAACCAAAAACCCGCACACCCCTCCAGCATATAGAAAACACATCAGAAATTTATAGGCATTACGACTTTTTGTTATCTTTTTCAATTTGGACTCCTACAAGAAAATATAGAAGTCTCTTTCAGGAAAAAAATCACCACTGTTTTGTTTCCACATACAAATAAGCAAATATTATGCAAAAGAAGGATGTTAATCATGGTAATAAAAATGTAAAAGGAAAAGAGAGATAAATACTGGCTTTGTTTTACACATAGTGATCTTGAGAAGATTATGGGAGAAACAGAGGAAGAAAAACCAGAGGTTCAGCAATAATTAACTGAAACACAGAATCACAATTGCCCATGGACAGAGAGCACAAAGGAAAAGAGGTCATGGAATTAACAGAGTTGAACTCTATTGGGGTTTTAATAAATATATTTGATCAAATACCATGATTGTATGACCCCCCCACTGTTAACAGGGAGTTGAAAGTTCTTGAAAATGAGTTTATTGTAAGTCCATAACTACTGAAATATTTGATCTTGATAAAACAAGCAATCAAACCAAGGAGCCAATCCACCAGACATATTGTTAATGATCAGTAGTGCTGAAATGCATTTATGTTCCTAATGATGATAATGACTCTTGTAATTCAGTAATTTTGAATTGACATATGTGTACTTCCTGAATGCTACTATATTCAGTAGTGCCTAAAAAGTTAAGGATGCAGTTGTTCTCTTCACTGAATCACCACCTTACATAACAAGTTTATTTTTATCAGGTGCATATCAAAGAGTACAATCTTCAAGACAACTTTGAATCTGAATGCTGACAGCCTAGCTTCCCTGACTTAAAAAATTTCCAGACTTCAAGGTTTATTTATAGAAAAATTACAAAGATGGGTATATCCTCTGTTTGATTAAACTGAATGAATTAGGTAATAGAATAATACCTGTTTAAATTTTGTGTCACAATACATTGTACTAGAATGAGAGATTCATTTTTCTCTTAGCTACTAATTCTCATTGCTTGTACATTGACTTGTCTGATACGGGCAATATTTTGTAATGCCTAGAAAACTGGGAGGCAAACTTCAAGTGAATAAAAATGAGTTCTCTTTCATTATTTTTTGTGTCTTTAATTACCTATAAATGCAAATTCCATGCCTCAATTTACTTCTTACCAGAAAAAGTTTTAATTACTTTTAGGCATCGTCTACCCAAATGTGACTGACTGTCAAAAGATAAAATTGAGAAATTGAGATTTAGTAATCAGCAATATGGAACACGGGTAGTTTACTATTGCATGTCAACAAAGCTGCCAACTTAGATCACCAGTTTGATAAAGTACTGTTTCCCATGCTGCATGTACATAGCTGATGTGGCTAAACAGGGACCTGCTGTCTGTTTTGGGCCTTGTTGCCTGAGGAAATGAAGCTTAGTTTGTCCAGCCATATGCATATGGGCTTGTTCTCCAAATCTCAAAGACCTCAGTTTTCAACAAGCTTCACACAAGTTCTTGACCAGGCGGAGGAGGAAGCCCTCATCAACCTCTGTCAACGACAGAAAGGCTGGAACACTCATGTAGCCCCACTTGTGGTATTACTGCAGAATTGAGGATAGAAGGGACCCCTGAGGATCAAAGAGGTCAGGTCCTGCTTTCAGCAGGGTCTTCTAGATGAGGTAGCCTGGGGGTGTGTATAGCTAATTTTGAGCATTATCTTGGACAAAGATTCAAAAACCTCTCTAGGAACCTGTTTGAGTCTCTGATCATGGTGAAAAATAAAATACATTTCTGTATATCTAACCATATTGTGACTTATATCCATTTCCTCTTGTCCTAGCATTGTACACCTTAGACTGGAAAATTTGTCTCTACCATCTCTGTGCTTTCCATTAGGTTTTTCTCTTCTTATCATTTGGGAAAAAAACACATTTTTTAGTAGTAGCTATAATAGGAACAACTTTCTGAGACACAGCTGATTAAAAAAAAATATTTAAAATAACCATGTTTTATCTCTCTGAAAATGATGACATCTGAGGTAACAAAAAGGAATGCTGCATTGGATTGACTTCATTTCATCTCGTGGCCATGGTTTGGAAAAAAGTTCTCTCAATCTCTTGAAAATTCAGTATAA
This sequence comes from Eulacestoma nigropectus, assembly GCA_013397775.1. Lineage (NCBI taxonomy): Eukaryota > Metazoa > Chordata > Aves > Passeriformes > Eulacestoma > Eulacestoma nigropectus. Next base: position 233,357 of record VZTE01002323.1, read on the forward strand.
CAATACTGTATAGAAAGAAATTCTTATTCCCTTAAAATTGGAAAGAATTGAAAACAAAGCAATGTTTTAAATTTTGAGTTCTTTTATTTTAAAAGATTTTGAAAATGTGAGTCACTTTTACAGAACTGTTTTCCCAAGGGCAACAAAGTGTCAGTTTGTAAGTACCTATGTATTAAAAGATTTTTCAGTGGCAAGCAGCTTCTTGACAGACAAAGGCACAAAGATAAATGACTGGAGACTGAAGCTAAGCAAAGTCTGACTGGAAATATTTTCAGAGTGAGTACAATTAATCAATGGAAATCCTCACTTAAGGGTATGCTGGATTCTCTGCAGAACATTTTAAATCAAAAATGGATGTCTTTCATAAAGATTCAGTCTAGCTTAGCCATAAATTACTACACTGTACAAAGATAGCTGAAAAGTAGCTGAAAAATTTTGGCCAGAGTTTTAATTGCATGTCAAACTAAATGTTGTAGTTGCTCCTTCTGACCTGAAGATTCTGGACTCTGCAAATAAATTGATTTCAACTTCTAGAAAACAGAAGTTTCTACAAAAGTTTTTTAAGGCCCAGAGTAAGAATGTGGAAAGCTTTGGATACACAATGGGATAAGCTGTGTATGAGAACTCCACCCACTGGTTCTCATGCCTTAGCTCTGTGAATATTCAGAACCCTGGTTGCAAGAGGACTCTTTGGGCATCTAAAGATACAGGAGCAAAAAACAGAAAAACCCAACAGCTCTTGAGGAACAATATTTACCAGGCACAGGTGATGGCAGAAGGCATCATCCTTTCAGCACTCTTAACACCTCCTTTTGTAAGAGCCAAAGCATGCTAAGTGGGGACAGTAGTAGGATGTACTTCAAAACCATACTCCAAATCTGAACTAAAATACTACTGTAGGCATTGTCCTGGTTTGCCAGCCAGCTGGGCCCAGATGCAGACAAAAAGCACAAGGGCAATTTTTGTGAAAGGGCACCTCCATGTCTTCACAGCTGCAGAAGAATCTGTTACACGTCTGATGCCTTAGGGCATAGGGACAAGCTTTTCTTCACAATATAAAAGCTAAAAGATGGCTAATGATGGAAATAGAGCCTAGCTTTTTATGTGATTTAAAGAACTGGTGTTCAAACATTTAATAAGATTATTTCTGTTTTAATTTAAGAACAAAGTAAAAAATACATTTATATAATTCCTTCCTCTCCCTGCAAGGTATAGTGATTGGGAATACTATTTCCTTCCTATCTTTGTCCGGAATACATCTTTACATGAACACAGTTTCCAGCTGCAAATGCAAAATATTCTTTTTTTTGAAAAAGCCAAATATTTTTTCTTTACTGGAAGATATTTGCCTGCCTCTAGACTACACTCAAAAATAAGGACTGTAATTAGATTTCTTCATTGTGGATTTCTGACCAAAAAAAATTCTATCAAATTATTAAAATATCTGAGCAAAGAACTTATTAATCACGGTTGTCCTTTTTTTTCTTTTGCAATTACTTTATCTTGTGTACAATGAACGGTTAATAGCCGCTACAATGATGCTTCATGCAATTTCCAGAAAAATAATTTCCTTCTAGTACTTTTTCCTCAACTTAAGCCAGTAAGTAGCTTTCTCCATTATCCAAGGAAGGTTTTTAGATTTTTTTATAAAATGTCATTTTCCATGTTTTCATACTACAAATGATAACACTTCAGTTTTCCTGTAAGAATATCTGTATTCAGATAATTTGTAGGTGAGACTGGACTGAATAATTTTGAGGATCTGGAGTGACCTCATATGCGTGACATGCCAAAGTACTGCCCTGAATTGCATTTTCTTGAACCTACAGTTTAGTTTTAGAAAAACATTTGCTCTTGACCTGGTAGCAAGGTAGAATTGATTGAAAGCTTCTGTAAATTGTTATATTAAATATATCTGCTGTTAAAAATGTATATCTTATTTCCAGCCTTATTTCCACTTATTTCAAAGCTTCCACTTAGTATTATTCCTGATATGGAAGTGGTCAAAAGTGTTTATATAGTTCAAATGACAAAATTTCACCATCATATGTCCAAGGGTTTGAACAGAATTCTTGTAATATCTCATTATTAGGAGACCTTTTGACTGCATTGTAGCTATTTGCATAGCTATTCTGTGAAAATTTTGGATATGGGTACCAGGACTAGACACAGAATTCCTTCTAAAAATTCCCCTATTTGTCTGCATACCCATCCACAAATCCTGTTTTGCTGAGTGCGGCATCATATTGTGATGACAGACCAATTATCTACCAAGATTGTACTTTTTTTTAAAGAACACTGCTTTCCAGAAGAGAAATGTTCCAGAAGAGAGGAATACAAAATCTATGCAGGCATGCTGTTCTCCCACTAATCAAGATAACTCTGTGCTAGTGACTTGGTTTTGTTGCTTGTAATTCCTTAACTTCTGCAAGGCAAATGTCTCTATTATTTAGAAACTAACTCAATTTATAAACACGTGGGTTTTTTCCTCAACAGAAACTATAAATTCCAAGCAAGAAGAGTTTGGCAGGAGGTAATTTTTCATAAAACCACATGCGTCGTTTTTCTCTTACCTCTGTCTGCTCAGTATAAGTCAAAAATCTATTTCGTCTGTTCCGTTTTGTAGGACTGACTTTAGTCTGTATTGGCTCAAACTTTTACCGTCTTTTAACATCTAGTGCAGTGTTAGCTTCCTTCTAGTTCCTTTGAAGTTCTTTGGTGGCCCAAGATGATAACATCCGTGACAAACACTCACAAGGTTCTTTCATCAGTTTGTCAGAAAATTTAAGTAGAGACTTATTTAGAACAACTTGTTCTAAAATGCCTAACCATCATTCTCACAGGTTACTGCAGAAAAACCTACAGCATTTGTGTTGTCGTCTGTTTCCCCAAAACAGACTTAGAAAGTACATGAATATTAAAGTAACACTTTTTCTCTTTATACACTGTTACTGACAATACTATTTCTTCCTACCATTTAACTGATATCATTGTCAGTTTTCTTTAGTTCCTGATTTACTTAAACATGTCTTATTGCTCTTCTCCTTTTTCTTCCTAGGATATCAGAATATTTTAGGTGAGGAGGGACTTCCAGAGGTTGCCTAGAACAAACCTCTGCCCAGAGCAAGTCTAATCACATCAGACTGCTCAAGATCTTGTTATGTTCCAAATGTTCCTACCTTCTGATTTCCATCAACTGTTATCACTTTCTCCTTCTTAGCTTTGTTTTCATTAAATGTCATCTAGTATGCCAGTTAGTTTTCCATGTGTTTGGGTTTTATAATCATGAAAACCTGTATATGTCTGGATACCAGGCAATATTATTAAACAACTCAAATTATAAACTGTGCTAATTTAAATATAAACCTCTACCTTCAAGTCCTTTTTCTTTGTTGCTGTTGTTGGAGAAGTTGCTATTTCTACCGTATTTAATCCAGACTGAAGTTGTCTGTAGTGTATCTTCATTCTCCCCTGTATATATCATAACTACATCCTGAGTTCTGCATTTTTTTTCTACCATTATCTAATAGTCTTCTGAAAACATCAGGTAGTAACTTCATACTGATTATATCCTTCATACTTCTCTAACCTGACAGTAATCCCTCAAATATTTATTTTCTTTCAAGAGGTCACTGACATCACAATAAGAAATGCTACTTTTGAGTGCTCCCTCTTGAATTTTGTCCACTTAATCTTTCTTAAAGAGGCTATGACTGTAGAATTTAACACTCCAATCATGTCATTCATTCCAGCAGGATTCACTAACATATAAAATTTAATTTATGTTTATAGATGAGGAATTATAGTTATTTTCATTTAAAACTCAAGTGCAACCAAGTAAAGAATGTTTTGACCCTATGCAAAATATAATTTTGCATTAAAATAGGTACATTTTCTCTCTTCTCTCTATATTACATTTCAATTTTCAGTGCAGTGATCTTCTGACCATCTTTGATGCAACTCCCCATGAGTTTCCATCCTTGTTTTAGTGGGGAGGAAGTCATACAATTTATCCAGTCTCTGCTCAAGACAGAAAACAGACACTGTTCCAATGCACTCTTCCTGTACATTTCTGCCTGTTCTCTTTTTTGGCTTTTGGGCTTGACAAGATTTTTTTGAAAGGTCTTTTAAATTTTACTGTCTGTCACATTTTTTGATTGTCGGAGCTGCTTGGTAAATTACAATGAAGCCCAAGAACTCGAGAACTTTGCTTTTAGAACAGCAGCTTTAACACTTTACTAGCCACTAAACATGATTATGGCAAGACAAGGCACCTTGCAAAGAACTGAAATACATGAAGCTAAAATGAGAAGTACCAATACTCTGGCAATTGCCAAGAATGCCAGCATTTTCAAAATTATAGCACATGAGAGATAAACCATCTTTAGTCTTTTAAACATAATAGGAACCACCATGGTTCAGCAATTTCAGAATCACAGAAGAACAAATAGTCCAACTTCCTGCTAAAAGGAGGGTCAACGAATGTTGTTTGTGCTATTAAGAATTTGTTTTTTTAGAAATACATATTTATGCATCAAATCATATTCAATTCAATATTCAGAGGGTATAGCACTCTGTTTCATTGTTATTGCTTTAAAAGCCTGAAGGAGGATTTGGGGGAAAAAAAAAAAAAAACAACAGTAACAATAAGTGCATACTGAATTAAACAGGATTAAAATAAAATCTGCTCATCATTTTTAGTTCATAAGGGAACCTATAGAGATTTCAATCTGTCAATGGAATTTCACTGCTAATACTTCAGGTTTTTTAGTCTACAGTAAAAAAAAACCAAAAAAAAGCAAAATAATCAAAATAAAGACTGTGGGGTACATTCACAAAATTACAGAACAGCTGAGGCAGGAAGGCAATACGGGATTTTGTATAGTCTGACCTCCCTGCTCAAAACAAGGTCTACTCGTGCATGTCACTCAAGGCCCTGTCCAGTCACATTTGTGACTCCAGGAATGGACTTTCTACAATTTCTTTAGGTTTGGTCATCCCTACAGTGACATGGAATTTCCTGCATTTCAGTTTGTGCCCATTTCCTCCTGTCCTTTCACTGGTCACCACTAAGAAAAGTTCAGCTCTGCCTTCAGTTCCTCCATCAGGTATTTATACACATTGACATGATTCTCCCAAACCTTCTCTTCTCCAGGCTAAACAGTCCCAGCTTCCTCAGCCTCCCTTCATATGGCAGACACCCCAATCCATTAACCATCTCTGTGGGCCTCCATTAGATTCTTACCAACACGCCCACATCTCTCTTGCACCAAGGAGCCCAGATCTGGGCACCATTCCAGATGTGTCGAGAAGAGGGGAAGGATCACCTCCCTCGACTCAACCTGCTGGTTACAGTCTGCCCAAAGCAGTGAGGCCAAGGGTATCAAGTATCTCCAAGGATGGGGACTCCACACCACCCCTGGGCAACTGTTTCAATGTTTGACCACTCTCACATTAAACAAAACTTTTCTGCCTTTCTACTCAGAAGATCCTGGGCTCTAATGTTAAAGCATTCCAACAAGGAAACATGTTTATGCTTAAACCAGAGAAGATACCTAAATGGGAACATTTGTGCCCTGCAAATAAGAGGTTCCATGTTTATGGCTCTGGGTAATTCGAGTATATTTATAAAGAAAAATTAATCTTAGGGTTAAATAAAGATAAGACATCAATGTACAAGGTTTGTAACCTCCAACAGTACTAAGATATGCCTCCCTGAGAGCAGAAAATTTCAAAACTGGTTTATGCAGAAAATTATTAAGAATTTAGATCTTCACCCAAGAAAAAGTTATATAGACTAATAAAAACACAGAAATATAAATATCACTGCCAGATATGAGATTTTAATTTTGAGCAATTTAATCAAATTATGCCTATTCAAATGAAAACTTCAACATTTTTAGCTCTGATCTGCATGTTCTATCATACTTTCATAGTGCGGAATTTTATACTTCTTATGATCAGAATAGAGATACTGCCATAGAAAAAAATCTGGAGGTTCATAATTATTTAGGCATAATTAAAGTAGTGCATAATTAAAGTAGGATCTAGGAATCACCACACACAGACAAGTATTTTCAAAATGAAAATACTCAGTCTTTCAATTTGCTTGATGAAAGCTTAGAAAATATTAAAATTAAATTAATTTTTATTAATATCTGTGTTCTGAAAAAAATATAGAGCATGTATTTCTAGATTGGGTATAGAATCAAAAGAGATAGAAGATCTCTTTAGAAAAAATATGGTACCTCTGGAGTACTTTCATATATTATGTTGTGACTTCTGATTCCCTTAGGCTCAGCTTTTGGTAAAATAAGGAAAAATGTGATCTGTATGTTGAAGTGGTGAAGAACCACTGTAGTGATTCTTGGGATCTGTTCTGGAAAAATTTGCTATGAAATTCTGAAAACTGAGTGTAATCAATATCTAAATTGTACAGTATTCTTCCCCTTTAAGGACTTTTCAAAAGTTATCCAACACTTTAAAGAAAAACTGAAGATTTCTCACACCACCTGAAAAACCCATTTGAGTCATTTGTTCCTATAAGACATAATTTCAATGCCCTATCCTGAACTGACTCCAAAGAACTGACAGTATTCTACAGGGACGTAAGTTCAGACATAGCAAATGTCACATTCTAAATTTCATAAAAATTAAAACTGACAAGATCAGTCATACACTCTTTAACCAGGAGCAGAGATGGATTGTTCCTCTATACGTATCTAGAATGTTTGAAAATGACCCCTAAGCTACAATCAATAAACCAGCTATTTTCTGTTCCTGTCCTCATTGTAGGTTTACGTTGTACAAGGTAATGTCAGGTAGTGTAGTGAATACAAACTCAGTTATAGGTGAAATTATTTATCCCAGTACCTACAAGATAAATACTGCAGAACTCAACCTGTGGGAGCTGGGTCCCAGAAGAGCACCTTGGACTCTGTGCACATTTAGCTTCCTTATAACATGAACTGAAAACTAAGGTGGTGCAGAAAACAAGTAATACACTAAACAGGGCATATTTAGCACATTTAGAATGTTTGGGGTAATGGGGAGTGCGAAATCCCTTGCTCTGCAAAGACCAGACACATCATTCAAGGTAGGAGATGATCCCTACACCCATCCATGTAGATCACAGGCTGAAGAAGAGCACTGATACTTGTCCTGCCAAAGCAACTGGCTATAGTTCATTATTTTTATCTAGACATACTGGCTGCCAGAATGTAGAAGCATTCATGTTTTAGAGTCACTGTAAGTTTTTTCCAGAAGGAAGGAAACCTAGACCACAGGACCACAGAGTAAGCTGTGCTGGAAGGGACCCACAAGGATCATCTAGTCCAACTCTTGGCCCTGCACAGCATCATCCCCAAGACTCACATAATGTGTCTGAGAATCTTGTCCAAGTCATCCTCAGGATGATGCACTGGGACTGTTTTTATCATCACCTTAAGTTCAGGGTGCCAACTACACCTTCTCCTACCTCACGTCAGTGGTGCCTCACTGCACAGCAAAATGTTGAAAAGGTTTGTGTGACCAGAAAAACAGAGCATGTAAGGGACAGTGACTCCAAAGCCTACTGGTTATGGCATTCTGAGGTGATTTTGACTGTCCTAGGAGAAAACTGTAAACCTTCAAATTTCTGGGCAACTGTTCTGGCTGTTTTATTTTAACAGTAAAACACCAGCAACCTCTTTACTATCCGCTGGAAACACCTTAAAAGAAAACCAGTGCGTTGTGTTAAGGCCTATTTCTGCAACTATGTGACAATAACCTGCATCGACTAGAGCAAGGCTAAATAAAATGCACAAAAGCAAATTCATGCATATCCAACACCTGGAGCCATCTGAGAAAAAAAGGGAACTGCCTTATACATTTAGGCATTCCCGAAATCAGGCAAAATCTCCATGAAGGCGTTAGTTGTTTTTATTTGGTGTGTTGGTCTTCAATGTCTAGTACTGGCTTAAAATCTCAGTAGAGGCATACAACTTCCTCTCTACAGAACCCATAAAGTTGTTATTACAACTCTGAAGCGATTTCTCCAGATGACAATTAGACTGCAGAGCAGGAAAAAGGATTTGGTTAATAACTTTTCATTTTGTTCATTACAGCCACTTCCACGGAAGTCGGTTGTGATGTTAAAATTAGAACTGCAGTTTTATATATCGTGATTCAGCATAGTGAGCAGTTGCAGTATGATAAAAGACAGACGTGGCTTCAGAAATACCTGGCAAACACATACTCTGAGAACATCAGTGCTTTTTCAGAGTAATAGATTACAAAGTTAGGCTCTTAAGCTCGCTGTACAGCACACAGGGAGAGTTAAGTGCCTCAGGATGCGATTCAAACGCATCAGGCATACTAGGCATGGGGGTGCTTAGAGCTAGAGCAATGAGCCATTCCAAGTCGAGGAGTGCATCTGAAATCCCACCCTCCGCAGGGCTTAAGCAGCAGGTTTCATAACTCCATGCTCTTGGGACCAAACCATGCTCTGAAAATGTGTATACTTCATTGTTTTGCACTCTTCCATTTTCAGGTAAATTTGAAAGGTGGGTATGTGTATTATTCCATATAAATATTGTTTAGTGCACCCGAAGATAAGTGGAAATCCATCCATTCTCTTCAGTGACCCAGGTACTCACACAGAGCTTGCCTTTGTATCACCAAAGAAGCTGAGACAGTACCACTTCCAATCCCTAGAAATTAATTTCACGAGTGTAAGCACTGAGCCATGACCATCTGAGACAGTTCACTGCACCTTTGATGTTCTGTGGCAAGACAGAATTTCCTCCCACAAAGGCCAAAAGCAAAGGAGGTACAAAACCAGACACTGTAACATTGGCCAGAATAATCTTGATGCCATTTCAGAAAAGTGACATTTGTTTTGATCTCTCTTCTGATTTTTTTTTTTTTTTCATAATAACTGTAGAAATTGCTGTCAAAACTCCTGGCAAACTTATGAGAAATATCACCTGGGATGGGACCCCTCCTGACAGAACCCAGCACGGCATGGAGGTGGTTGACTACCAAGAAGAGATGCAGAACGAGAGACATTTATACTCTGAAGCAGTGTAGGATCAAGGGCAAAGTCTGATGGCAAGTTTATGTGATACTGGGCCTCAAGATGTCCTCATATAGTGGGGTTACCAAAACTCATTTCATACATGGACAAATCTGAAGCTCTGCAGCATTCAAATGATACACGTTTCATTATTCATCTAGGGAGCTGAGGCAATAATATTACCCTTGCTTTCTGGAAGCATACCTCTTATAAATTGAGCTTTTGGGGAAAACATTCAGGTAGGATTTATGTAGTCTCTGGACAGGCAGCTAAGACTTCCAAAGTAGCACTCTCAATCACTTATTCTCAGCAAACATTAATTCTAAGATTTATTGCCCAGTGACCCCTTTACAACTATGCTAAGAATGTCATATTCTGTGTGAATTCATTTGTGACTAGAGGCATAAGCTGTCATTCCAAGGTGATTATAATACTATAATAATCTGCCTGTAAAACAGTAGAATACTGGGCAACAACATTTAAAGTTTTATTTTCCTTGTTCGCATAACCAGTTAGACCATTGAACTAACTACGAGACTACCCTCTGTTGGTTCATCTGCATTAATAAATGTGGATTTCTGGACATAAAAATAAATGCCTGCTGTTCAAACGAGCAGTGTGCAAGCCATGACTAATTGACAAAGTGCTGCCTTAAAGCTGTCCTAGCACTGCTAGGAAATAGAAAAGTTAAGAATGAGGCTAACAGAAAGAGCAAAGCAAAGAATTATTTGTAGAAAGATTACTCAGTTTTGTTGTCTTCTGTTTCAATGCTTTAATTAAGTAAAAATAAACAGCAACTTACCTACATACCTTTTCTTAAAGCAACATTAAGTTGCAGAATTCTAGATCTCCTACTGTGATCTAACAATTGGACAGTGAATAAGAGACAAGTCAAGCCAGTGCAAGCATATCTGTTATAAGGGAAGATTTATGTTATAATTGAGGGTATGCCTTCTGCCACCTTGAGTAAGTCTATATATAAGGTGACTCTATGATTACCATAGTTGCAAAAATGTCGCTTCTGGTCTCAATCAATAAATGTGAGTAGTCAGGCAGTGAAACTCAGGGCCCCGTAGCTGCATCATTCTGCCCTTTGCTCTAACAAAAGAAAAAGAAAAGAAACCATCATCTGTATTTTCTCACTTCCTCCCAAGCTAAAACCAGCATAAAGACAAGATTTTATCACATTGTCATACAGACTTCCAAAAGCAAGGATAAAATCACATTGGTCACAAGTGTTTTCACAAGGACAACTCAAAGAACTCATAATCAACATTAATGTTAATGTCATTAAGCATTAACGGATTTGGAAACTGCAAAATTACTGAATTTTAATAGCCAAGATGTGAAAATTTGAAGAGACAGGATGAAATTTGCTAGGTAAAAATTACTTCTTAAACTTCTATCTCTATAGCCAAATTTCTTCCAGGTCAGTCTGATTACAGTCCCTAATCTGTAATTCTGGATTCCTGCATCAAGACCACGAATAACATACAGGATTTTTCTATGCAAGTAAACTCTTTGTTCTGGTGCTTCCTTCACTTTCAGATTTGCAAATCAGATTTCTTTTTAACTTCTCACAAGCAAGCACAATAAAACAAAACCGGTAAAGCGCAAAAAACCTGGAGCATAGAAAGCCACAGGAAGAAAATATCAAAGCAGGCTGTTTATGTAGCACCCACTTACACATCAGCCATAATTCTGAATGAGAATGAACCCTGATGCAATCTAAGAGAATGCAACTACATTTATCTGAAACATGCCAGTGTCTCACCAGCAATAGACTGAGCCACAAAAGAGACCAAGGACAGTTTCAGATAATTCTAAAGAGATATATGTGTGTGTATGCATACATATATAGGTAGGTACACAACTTCATTATTTAATTTTCATTGTGTTAATAGGAATTAAACATAATACTGATCATCCCTATTGCTTGCTCAGTCACTCTGATTTTCTCAGTAGCATTCTGAACCTTGAAAAAAGAAGCAGCTAAAATTTGCTCACAAAACGAATTTTTGGACTGATTGTATAAATTAAATGAGAGACATGAGGAAAATAATCTCTTTAGCATAACTATGTCTTTATAGCAAAAAGCCCCATTATTAGCAAGGATGCCACTTTCCCAGAAGTGTTCTTTTCTTTGCATCTCCAGATCCTCCCAAACAGATTAGTGGAACCAAGTTGTGAGTTTGTTTGGAATCACAGAATGGTTTCGTTTGGAATGGACCTTATGGATCATCTAGTTCCAAACTCCCTTTCATAGGCAGGGACACTTTCCACTGGACCAGGTTGCTCTGAGCCCCCCTCCAATATGACCTTGAACATGAAATTTCAGGTATGGGGCATCCACAGCTTCTCTGGGCAACTTGTTCCAGTGCCTCACCACCTTCACGGTAAAGTATTTATTGCTAATAATCAATCCAAACCCACCCTCTTTCAGTCTAAAGCTGCTACCCCTTGTCCTATCTCCCCATGCTCCTGAAAAAAGTCCCTCTCCAGCTTTCTTGTAACCTCCCTTTAGGTACTGGAAAGCTGTTAAAGGGCCCTGGAGCTGTCCCTTCTCCAGGCTGAACAACCCCAGCTCTCTCAGCCTGTCATCACAGGAGAGATGCTCCAAACCCCTGACTATCTTCATGCCCTCCACTGGACAAATGCAGAGAAGCATCCAGCTTTTGATAAGCAATTGTAGACTACTTCAGATCGAGATAGTCATCACTCTTCTACAAGCTTTTCAAAAGGGCTATGATGAAGAACTTTCTTGCTTTTTTTTAATGGAACAAATTAACTCTTGATTTATGTCAGGAGGACAGTGCTTAAAATGTACATAAAATTATATCTGTCAAGCACTTCATGCTTTATTTTAGACTGCTGGAGACGTGTCATTCCCCAGTCACATGCATGCTTATTTCCTTATCTGAATACTGAAGGACTTAAACCTTCCAGAAGCTGTGTCATTAATCTTTTTACTTTCAGAAAGCAAACTGACATAATGAATCCACATCCTGATACACACTGTGCCCTCACAGTAGCTTAATTATGAATAATTATAGAAATTTCCTAGCTTAGTGTTGCATCATAACACAAACAAAGCTCATAGTGGTTATATTGCCAGTCCTGCTGTAGTTTATTAATCAGATTGTGACAGACTGTCTACTGGATAACAAAGTCTAATGGACTTCTGCAAGGTAATGGAAGATGGGGGCTACACTTCACTGGGGAAATGCCTTCCTTTACTCTGAGAATTAGGAGCAGAAGTTGTTATAGCTTAACACAGAGTCCAGAACTTTCAAGTTACTCATCTCCTAAAAAATGAATGAAATCAAGATAAAACAAGAAATCAAAGTAAATCTGGATTTGCAACTACAGTTCGGAATTAAAACACAGGGAGACAAGAAGAGATTCTGAAAGACTGGAAAGGTGCAACTGTGGAACTATTTTCCAGTACAAAAATAAGTTTAGACCCAGTTACTTAATCTGTCTATAGCTGTAAGTTTTAAATGTGACAAGAAGGGAAGGGAAATGACATCACAAGTCAATGTTTAAGGGCTGTGCAGAATGTTCCTCTTCTCAGTGTAATCCTTGGGCCAAACAAAGCTTCTTATTCCAACTACAAATGGTTTCATTTACAATTTTGTATGAAATTATTAGTGCTTTTCCAACAGAGTCTGGACATTCTTAAGCTACACCGATTCTTTCAATTTTCTCCGACACAGAGATTCTGCTTTTTCTATGTGTGATAACTAAGGCTAAAGGAAATAAATGTGTTTCCAAATTATTTCATGTTTAATTAAAATAAACTGTCACTTGTACAATTGGCCTTATTTTTCTCCAGTTGTTTCATTATCTGATGCCTGGTAAAAGCATGTAGCAAGATCTACAAGTCCCCAGAAACTGTTCTAGGTCCATCGAGAACTGAGAATATCAAAAATTAAAAGAGATGTCATCCATATAGGTTTCAATCCTAGATGGATCATATACTACAAACCCCACAGTGAATTTGAGAATCATGCCCTTAGAACAGCTTCTATTATGTGAGGATTTGTACCTTAGCATTTACTTTTCTATAAACATATCACCATTGAATTACTTCTATAATGGAACATAATTTTTCTGTTTTTAAAGGTCAATAAATATTTTATTTAAATTTCAAAATCTCATGAAGATGATCTTTCTTTTTTATCCAAATTCTTGGTGTATTAGTTTGTTCTTCAATTTGTGCCCAGGAGCTGTTGATGCTGAATTTGTATGAAATAGGCAATTCCTCAAAATAAGTAATTAAGTAACTGCTGCCAAACAGCATTCAGGGGAAAGCAGGTTAATTTACCATATGAAAATGCTTTCCTTGTTCTGTAATAGAACAGTGACATGAAGAAAAACATCCAAATGAGAGAGAATGAAATGAAGAAGTGGATTTAAGGCTGTGGGAGCCACAGTATGAAGCGACAAAATTTATCACATCAATTTTGCCTTGACTTAGTTGTCAAGTTGTATTTGTTAGTTGTTAGTTACTATTAGTTGTTGTTGTATTTGCCTTCTTAACTGTGGACAGGTTTGTGTGTTACAAGGACAGCAACAGCTATGGCAGAGGGTGCCACTCCACATAAGGCCGCTCAAGCCAGGCTGGTCAAAGGGACTGGAGAGAGAAACAACCCCAGGGCTTTCCAAGCAGGCTTGGGGTTGAGAAACAGGCCAGCAAGCTGCTTTTGTAGAGCACAATCAGTGCTACTTGTTTAAGAAACAAATTACAGTAGTGACTCTGACAAACAGCATACCAAAATAACCAATTCCGGCTTAGGTATAGTGAAAATAATCAGAAAAAACACATTTGGGGAATTGGTGGTAAAAAGAAGCTTGAAACCAATTTTCTAGAATATTTGAAATGTTGCACTACTCAGAGAAATACAATATTATAGTCTGAGCATTTTGGAATAAATTAATAATGATTGTCAAAAATCAACCAAAAAGTGATAAAGTGATTTTCAGTGAAATAAGATAGCTTTAAATCAATATAACCTTTAAAGCAGAAAAACCATATATAGATGGGCAACTAATTAGCATCTGATCTCCCTGAGATAGCTTTCAAATGAGAGACAAACGAGATTTGTAGAGTCAGGCCTAGGAGAAAATGCAAGAGGCCGCTCAAAATTCAGTGCTGCAATTGCTGAGAAACTATAAAAATGCTCCCACTGTGCAAAGGGAGATTCTAGACAAGTTCGTGGGTCACAGAGTAATGAAACCAAGGGGATTAATGAATCAAAATGTGATTCTTTGGGCTGGCGTAACTGTGAATACATCAAATATTGTCATTAATGGGGCATTAGTGTCACGCAGCTATATCCCCACAAATTGCATGACATTTCCCAGAGAAAGTCAAGTGAAAACACAATGCTGAAACAAAATTTAGCAGCACTTTTGTCCAGTGGGTTAGACCATCAAAAAACCAGACATCTGACAAGGTACTAGAAAACGTGCCATAAAAATCATCTCAAATCTGAAAAGGGAATTGGTGTATATCACAGTCATCCTCATTCAGCATAACGAAGGTGCTGAACTACAAGTGATTATATAAAGAAGCAAACCTTAAGTCTGCCTATCATATCAGGAGAGGGAAGAGGAGAGAAGGAAGAGATGGGAACCGAAGTTGCCCCTCTATCTCCCCTCCTAAAACCCTTCCAGAAAAGGCAGTCCCAAATAGCAGCCTGAGGGGAGACTACGGGATACCTTTGTAGCAGAAAAGGAAGCTCTGCAATAGCTGCTAGGGGCAATACTGGAACATTTTGGTAAGTAAGATTCTACCTGGCAAGTTTATCCTAGCTGAGGGGCTGCAAAAGCCACATGAGAAAAGACTTCAAGCCTGTTTTATAGAAATGGACAAAATGGTAAAGATAAAAAGAACAACTGAAAAAAAAAATCCAGCAACACAAGCAGTGAGACAATAAAAAATTACATGGGGGGAAAAAAAAATTCCCAAATACCAAAGTACACAGCCATTATTTATTCTAATAATAAATTTACCTGGTCATTTTAAACATCTTACCAATAATGTGAGTTAGCATTAAAACAAAAGGCTTTATATTTGAAAAAAAAAAAAAAAAATCAATGCTTATGTATTACACTGTGTGTTTGGGATATTTTGAGACTGTTCAGATTCAGACAGAGAGAATATCTGATGTGTTCAGAATTAAATGTTTTCCCAAGCACAAATTATACTGCAAGGCAAAGTGACACCCTTGCCTTTTCAGCGTGTCTTTCCCTAGACCATCACTCATTCATTTCATATTATTGATCCAACACTAAACAAAAGTGATTGAATGAATATGTGCAAACAGCTAAGAACAAAAATAATAAAAAAAAAGTGGTTTTTTTTTCTGCCAGAGCATGCAGATCATGTTAAAATAAATATACAGGTTCAGTCTTCAACTGCTTTGACCCAGCTCTGGAGCTATATTAAAATACCTTTATTCATGCGTTATGTAGTGAACTGAACCTTAGACATTAGATCAAAGGCAAAAACTAGACTGAATATTGTAGTTTTGATGTTTTCTCTAGGACAAACAAGATTAAAAAGAAAAGCTAATCATATTTAAATAAAAGTGAACACTGGATAAAAGCCAGTTTCAAATTGATGGAAAGACAGGTTAAGCCATAGAAATCAATGTCATACATTTAGGCAGAAAGTGAAAAGAAGATAAAAGAAGGTCCTACAAAATCTTGCAGTGCATTTGAAATTCAGGATGTGCACTTCTTGCCATACCTCAGCCTGCAAATTTTCAGAAATGTTCAATCTAAACTTTGTGGACCAAGTTTCTGCTATTAACAGTAAAGTGATGCAAATGTCACCCCCGGATTACAACTGCAATAATGCACTGAGAATCAGGGGCCCTGTGAAAGAACTTTTGTCACCAAAGTAATTCTTCTGCCCTAGACCAGTCTTGCCTGCTGTACTGCCACATCCATTTCTCTAAGTTGAAATGTGAACATACAGCTACTTCCAAGTCTGCTCTACCTTGTGCATGTATGCATCCATCCACACACTGAGACCCACAGCCTAATTAGCAGGTATGGCACCGATGACCTGTTTCAACTCCCCATGCATCTTCTTCTCCAGCAGCAACCACAAATCTTCAGGAGGGTTCATTAATAATGGCAGGGCTCCTGCTGGCAGCTTCTATCAGGGGGAGGATTTGCAGAACTAAAAGGTCTGTCTCCCTCCAAATTCACCAGAGCTTCTTTTAAATGAGGAGAAACTTCACATGAAATTCTGCCTGAAGGTCAGACCTACTGTGTTTTCTTCCTGTTCAGGAGCTCCTGGGCATTCCTACAGTGAAGCGAGCAAAACTTCCTCATGTACTCAGCCAGCTCCTGAAAGCAGGACTGGAATGTCCTCAGGTTTGCACCTTATATAATAAAACCTCAAGAGGTGAATTTCCCTTATGCACATTGTCTATTAAAAGCACAACACAAATACAGAAAATCTATAATCCCTCCAATCCCAGGAGAAAAAAAAATAGAAAAGCAAAGGGAAAAGAAGAAGAAAAAAAGATTACAATAGTGAATTATGGGCCCAAAAGGCAAAGATTCTAGCTTGTTGGTGCATTGGGTCATATTCCAGTGGGAAAAAGGCCTCTTCAAAAGGGACTGCCTGCATCACATAGATAGAAGCAGCTAATCTTCTTAGCCATAGACTAGTTTAAATGCCCTTTTCATTACTCAAACTAATAACGCATGGAAATTGTGCAGTGGAAGCAAAAGTAGCACAAACTCACTGTACTGGAATAAACAGAATGAAGAAGGTTAAGAAAAAAAAAAGAAAACACCACATTCTTTTATCAAATGTTTATGTGTCTGTGCTGGAGCTCCAGGTAACAAGTATAAAGATTTAGAAGATTCAGATATTAACAAGAAGAAATTTCATTCAGTGGCCAGTATAGAAATCTCTGTGGTGACTTGCAGTACTTCCGTGTTAAACCCCACTATTTTAACCTGAATATAGCTGTGAAATTCTGTATTAACAAGAATTTTGATGAGTAAAAGACACCTAATAAAGCCTGGTTTCTTACAGATGCATGTGTCCTAGGCTTCTACAAACATATATGTCAGCTACTACTTCATACCATTCTGGGTTTCACCCTTCCTCTGTGCTTTCTCAATTTTTTTTCTGCTATTTTTTTAACAGTCTTCTCAATGCAGTCAGTCCCCTTTCCATAACAGCAGCTGAACATGGAAAACCACATGGCACAGCTGGCCCTAAGCTCTCTGTGCTCATGTTGCAGCCTCTCCTTCATTCATATGGATCCCTGTCCACAGAAGCCCAATTTCACATAAACGTATAGAAGCTAACAGTGTTTGGGAAATCCTTTGTTAACACTGGGTTGCAATTTCCCAGTGGTCAGAAATTACTAGGAGGAACTGACAGTGCAATCACATCAGCCTTGTTTCAGAAGGAAATCAAAAGCTAGAAACATCACTGATTTTCCTGAACACCAGCAGCTTTTTCAGTAATTCAGAGATGGGAACTTGAATACCTATGGATCTCTGGGACAATAAAACAAATCTCAGGGTAGGCTCTTTAATATCCAATCACATGAGCTGGAGAACTCGGAGTTTTCCCTTTCCAACATCCCTTTCTAACACAGGAACTCATCCTATATTAATATGCCCAAGAGTGAGCAGTAATACATCCTGATTAGGGCACCTATAATTTTGTTAGAAAACTTTCCAACATGAGATGCTGAATCCAAAATAAGGTTCCCCAGTTTTGAATGTCATTACAATCTAATCACTGTATTGCCTGGAGTTACTTGCCTAGAAGCCAGCAGTTATGACTAGATTACATAAAATATGTAGAAACAGAGGATATTCCAAGGAACCACAAACATTTATACTCTGTTTCTGGCAGAGGCTTATTTCTAGAGTTAAATGAAATTGTAAATGAAGCAGGCTGTAAGAGAACGTCAATGGCACAATGAAAGAAAAACACAAATCTCCAAAAGTTGAGACAGAGTTCCACAGATTAAGAGAGATGACCAGTATAGGCAAAATCCTCATGCTGATTAAATGTTTATGTTAATATAACAATTAGGAAAAGTGAGAGATGACAATGAAAAACAGGATAAACAGCAATCTATGAAATAGACACTTTTGCCACTGTAAGCAATTCACATGGAGATAACAGTTGATGGATATCCTGAAATAGAAAAGAAAGACTGAATAGCTAACTGTCTCCTCTGTTTTACACTAAACGCATACTAGCAGGAATGCTTTGACTTACAGAATAAAAATACATAACTTGTCTTTTGCAAGATATTAAGAGATACTATCCATGATTCTTCTTCACTCTGTTTAATTGCCTTGAATACACATTGAAAGAGAATGGGGATAAGATTAATCTAGAAGAATTTGATGTATTCCCCCTACAGAACAGCAACTGCTCAGTATGATGCCTTTAAGGCCCACTCTCAAAGGCACAGGATAATATTGGCACTTTTAAACTGAAACACCAAAGGTTCAAACTGATTCCACACCACAGCCTGGAGAACAAAGATGCACATGCAGCCTCCAGCCCATATTCAGACTGTCACTCAACAAAGGACTGCTGGCACACAGAGGTTATCCACAGAGAGGCTTTTAATTCGAGAGGCTAAGGAATGGGTGCCTGCATTTGTCCTACTAAGAATATGTGTTCAAAAAGCATTTTCCATATTGTGTCACCTAGCATACTTCAGTGAAAGTCCTTCAGGATGACATAAGTCTTTGCAGACTAAAACAACTTGCTCCTTTCACAGATATAAAATGCTCCATTAAAAAATAATTAATTTTGTTACAGTAAGAGATAATTAAATCAGCCAGCAGTTGAAGGCAGCTAATTGAGAACACAAATTCCCTTTCTGCTGCTGATCATAACTAAATTGGAATTTGTCAAGATGGAGAAGGAAAAGTACCTATTTTTTGATATGGCATGGAAATAAGACATGTCACCTTCAGACTGAGACTCTCTAATCTTCCCTATTTCATATTGTTGCAGGCCGTCAGTGACCTGATTTAACCACTTAGGTAAAAAAGACAGTACCATTATCAAAAACACACAGTAAGGAGTGCAGAGACTGAAGCTGCCTTGCAAGAATCTATTTCCTTCCCCTCCCTCATCACTACTGTAATTGCCTGAGTAGCAAATGCGATATGAAAATTTCCAGCACATTTATACTCTTGGCTTTTTGTTTCATTGTTTGGTTTTGACTGCTTCTTATTGTGGAGAATGGAGAAGAGGCAGAAAAGAAAAATTCACCCAAACAGACGAAAAGTCGTCACCCAGTAACTTGGAAATCAGGGCTAAAAGGCTTTCAGAATGGTTTTGCAGTCAGAAAGCCTCATATTGTATTTGCTCAGGAAAGTAATTTTTTTTTAGGTGTTATATACTGTTATTCTTCTTTCACCCCTATTTTTCCCAAGACTATCAGTAGCATCCTGCATTTCTCTTGCATGTAAGAGAGTCGTCACTTTGCTGAACCTCATGACACCTGTGTAAATCAAATCAAATGTTCCTGCTAAAGTTAAGAGCTTTGTTTTCATGACTGCAGGCACAAGGACAAGGACAAAGCTTTGGAGTCAGACATCTAAATGCAAATCCTCTATTCAATAATACAATGTCGGGTTAGTTTTTGTCTGTATGCTGTTTTCCCTCTTCTTGACTGCAACATGAAATGACTTCATCGTCATCACGATTCCATAAAACAATTTATGTGAGTTTGCTGTGATTCCTTGAGGTGAGGTTTCAAGTTTTGAGGGAGGAGAGCCTTGTATTTTATCAGGCTGAATATTATTGCTCCACTATGGAGAATTACAGATTTCTATCTTCCCTTCTATTCAAGTTATGCTTTCAATCAGAGACACTTACGACAGTAGATCCTGAGGCGTGGAAGGATTTGTACTCTGTTTCCCTGCTATCTTATACATGCTATGTCTGCTGATTTGCAGATACACATATCGCTGTCACCATATGACATAACACTTTCACAAACAATGATTGGTGCCATTACTGCTATACCATCCACTAAGCCTTGCCACACTTCCCAGCCATGCTGTTATTTGTGTTCATCATTCAGTCAATCAATATATAAAAACCTGACATAAAGAGCAGTTTTGCCACGTGAGGATTTATCTACTGCCCACAGGATACTAAGCCCAAGCAGTCAAGAATACCTTGATGTACTGATACCATAAATAATGTTTAAGACATAGTCACAGCCATAGTGGTAAAACACAGAGAAATAAATATTCTCTGGTGGCAATACTTCATATCATTCTATAATTGAACATATACATTGACAAATTCAGGAATTTAAAAGCTTTCTAAAATCCTTCCTTAGACTGAGCAACTTCATGAACAAATTGATTTCCAGATTGTATCAGGCAGAACTTGACTGTAAGTGAAAAGATTTTTAGCACAATGAAATCCTGCTATTTAAAACATCCTACATCATATGGAAATTCCATGTGACAAATTAAAAAAAAAAAAAAACAGAGCTCTAGCCACATACTTCATTATAGGTCATGAACTAGGCCATTTTCTAGAGAAAGTGTTAAAGGCTAGTTTCAAGCTTTCTGTTATTTTCTCCATTCTCCCCAGAGACACACTATTATTTGGTTTCCCCAGAAGAACTGTTTTTCACATCAGAAAAAAAATCCTGAAGCAGAAGGAAAAAAGATCTGATCTGACAAGCACTGCAAACACAGTTAACAAGCTACTTTAATTATCCTCCTAAGATTTTCCCATTTGTACTCTGATCATCATCTTCTTCACAAACTTAATTTGCATCATTTGTTCTTGCTGCACTACTCTCAGTGAGTATTCCAGGTGGAAAAGAGGAGCCTGTTTGTAACTGTAACCTCGGGTAATTGTTATATATATATCTTTTTTTTTTTTTTTTTTCTATAAAATTATTTGGGGTTTTGAAGAAAAAAAAATATACAGGAGTATTTTTGGGCAATATGAATATTGAGTAGAAAGCCAGGGTATTTCCACATCAGAAAAGCAAAAACTCAATGGCTATGTGAGAAGCCATCCATCTGAAAACTATCACTAGTCAGATGACTGAATAAATGAAGAAAATCATGCTGTTATCATCTGCATTTTAAAGATTAGTATTAATAAATTCTGATTCCTCAGCAGAGGAAACCTTTCCACAAACTTGACCTTTGAGAAAGTCAGAAAGAAGAACAACTGGGAATAAATGTGCTTCGTGAGTTAAATACTGAGACACAAACCCAGTCACTATTTAGAATTCGTGCACTTCCAGCACTTTTAAAGTCCGTAGTAATTACTGCATTGTGACTGTGTACAGACTGAGTAAATACCCTGAAGTACCGTAATTTAAGGCCTGATGAGTTGTTTCATCTAACTTTTCAAAAGTCCTAGGTTTGCCCCCCTACCAAGCCTGAACTTGATTTCACCTAGATTGCTTTTTGAGAAACATTATTTTTATTTGATTAGCCTACTGAGACAGATGACTGTTGCCTCAAACTCAAAGGCATTTTTGAGTTCAATGAAATGCCAAGCCTTAAAATCCAGTTTTAAAGCTAAGCTTTAAAAGCATCAAACTTAAGTTTCTAAATTTTAAAAAAATGTCCAGAGACACAAGACAGTCAGCATTAGAATATATTCCATTCCATGCCTTACCTGAACCAAATTCCACCCCTTTAGAGATTCAGCAATGATAGAAGTAACTGTTGCACATACGCCACCAAAAACCATCAGATGATTAGGTCCATATTTTATTGCATCGTAGAAGGCTTTGAGTCCTTTTGCATTGTCACACTGAAAGAAAAAAAAAAAAGAGAGAGACAATATTCAATGTCACAAATAAAATAATTAACTAAGAAACAAACTATTGGGCAGTTGGGCAGGGAAAAAAATCAGGGGTTCCACAGATATAGACATAAGACCTAAACTTGAAAAATTAGAGCTCTATCTTCCAGACCAATAATGTGCCGTAGTAAAAGAACAGAAAAACACCTCCTTACGTTGTACAAAACCAGAATTTTGATATCTCCATTCGGCAAATAATAACAAAGTCCAGCAAAAAATGGCTGACCAAAACATTTTCTACATTCAGAGCTACTGTTTCCCAAAGGAAAATTTGGAATGTAACACCAGATTGTCAGCAGGACTTTATTTGGAGGAAAGCTTGACACTACTGATGGTCTCTGTAAAAAAAGTTCTGTGTATAATGAAGAATCCTAAGGAACTTCTACGTAAAGTCCAACCTCAGTATTCTGTGCAAAAATATATAGCAGAGAGCTTGTCATTTAGAAGGATAACACAAAGTCTTCAAAAGATAGCAAAATACTCTTTTAAAGTGCTAAGAATTAGTTTTTCTGCTCTCATAGCTCACACAGCTTTGAGTGGAAGGCTGGGCTAGATGACTTTCTGAGGTCCTTCTAACCTGACCTGTTCTTGGCTTCCCTGATAATTAGTTTGATCATTATTTCAGGTGTAAAGAATTTTACTGTAAACTGAGACCAGGACTGAAAATTAGGACAAAAAGGGTCATGCTAGTCAGTATTGCCAAAGATATATCAATCCTTGAATAAAGTAGTATTAATCATTCATAATAACCCTAACTCCTAAGCTTGCAACAGAATATTAATAAATTATGTGCCTGAAGGTAAGAATTTGATTCCAAGCCATACTGGAAGTTAGGAGTGCCAACAGACTATAATAGCAGCTGCCACTGCTCCACTAAAAGCCTCTTCTTTCTCTTTTTGAAACAAAAGTTTTCTGCCCTCTTTTGCCTCTTCTACAAAGTGTTCCTTGAATGTACTGCTTATAAGAACTATCACACACCAGCCTCCAATATTTCATTATGACTATTCAATAGAACAGTTCATTTACTATCAGCATCCAAGTAGTAATTGTACTGCATTTTGCAGAGAGAATAAAGATTTTGACTAAGAAGTTTGGAAGCTTATATTAATCTCCTTACTGAATTAATATGCTAAAAGAAAAAAATATTATATTTGCATTCTATCTGCAAGAATAGAATTATTGCTCCCACTTATTCAAAAGGATACAGATATTTAATGCATAGACTCTTTTAAATTGCATTATATAGCCTAACGCTTTCCTTCTTAATGCAGAAAAAACCCCAAAACCACTCAGTATGGCAGAGGCTCCCCTACTAGTTTGAAGTGTTGGTGGCAAGCTCGCATTATGAGGGAATTAAGACCGTGATCATCGGAAGAAGCAGCATCCTCCATTCTTACTCCTTCACTCCCTAGTTAAAGACCACTTTATTCCAAGTGCAACTAGAAGGCTCAGCTACTTCTTGAACTTATAAGCAGCCAAGGACACTAGAGGTTTAGGTATCTGCACTTAATTGACATTTAGCCAAGTCTTTTCCCTCATCCACTTTATCATTTGAAGCTGCAGCAGAAGAGGTGGTTGAATTGGTTTTCATACCAACTCAAAACCAGTTAATATAATTATTTTTCTTTTTTTATTAGGTCACATTTAAAATGTATCGCTGAGTAGCAGTTTGAGAAGAATACAAGCCGTATATGAAATAAAAATTATGTTAATAGTTAAATAACTGTATGAAGTTGCAGTATGTGAAGGGCCTGTGAAATGTTATGGATAAATAAAATTCTGCATTCTAAATGATAAAGATGTATGGCATGTTATCTGAAGCAAAATTCACGCTAAACCCCACCCTTACATCACAAAACACTGATGCATTTTTAACTACAAAATGTGTCTCACTGCAGTAAACTTAAGCAATTATGGGTCCCAGTAGGCTGACTTGCTGGAAGGTCCAGAATTGGCATTAGTATAAGGCCTTTCTTTCTTATTTGATCTTTTTGTGGTTATGAATATACTAGCATGACAACAACCCTTTTTCAATCACACAGCAATTCTCTTGGGAAGGTATGGCTAAATGTTTGTTCATCTCTCCCAAAGTGAAAGGTTCACGCTGCTGAGATATAGTACTGATCAATCGAAAGTACCTACATTAACACCTGGGCTTCACTTTGACGTGAACCAGTTAAAAGCCTACCCTGTTTTCACCTTTGTACTTCCCTCCTGACTAGTCTCAGTTCTCTCTTCCAGGCCACCATGAATAATTATAGTAGACTCTGCCTACTCCTTGAGCAAAACCATTCCAATAGTCCAAAGTATGTCTCAGAGATAAAGAATAAGAACTTAATACGTGGCTGGCCACAACTGGGCAGAAATGAAAGGAAAAATGAGAAAGATGGGAGAAAGCAGACTTTCACATTTGTTTAATGTCACATTTCATGACATACACTGTGTACAACATTCTTTCCTGCAAGCAACAGAAGAGTCTGTCAAAAGCATTAAAAAATAAACATTCAGATAAAAATAATAGCCCCACCAAGGCAGACAGACAAGCAGTAGAAAAGGTTTCTTCCTGCCTCTAGTCTGAGCAATGTATCCTCAGTGAGCTCCTGAAGCCCTCTGAACAACTGTACTTTTTCAGAAATCCCAGGTGGCCACCACTGCTGCTCATGGTCTTCAATTTCCAAACCCTCCATATATAACCCTAAAAGAAGGCAGTGCTGTTGAAAGACAACAATCACTGAAACTCCCATGATACCACTATCAAACGACTTCTTCTTACAAGTGACACCAACTAGGTCCAGGAACAACCCTTTGCAGCAATCTATTTACAGTATAACAGAAGACTGCGTAAGAACCAAAATCCACATTAAAAAGCAGAGACTAGAAAGTCCTGGCCACATGTAGATGACAAGAAGCTGTCTTACTAATTGGAGCATGACAGAGAGCAACGAAGGGGAAAGAATCCCTAATAAAAAGTCACAAACTTATACGATGAAAAATATAACCTGAAGGAGCCAACACTGCTTTTACTACCAAGTTCTGATCTTTTGCCTCAATTGTCATCAACATGTCTACTTCACTGAGCTGAACTATAGCCATTTCACTTTCACCCAATGTATAAAACCAGGCAGCTGTGCTCTTCCCCTGAACTTGACTGTACATTGAAACACTGATCATGGTTGCAATACCTTTACCCAAACCAGAATTTCAAAGATATGTGATTTGTTACTTATCACAATTTTCTTCAGGAGAAGGGGCTGAGAACTACCTACCCCAAACACATTAATTGTTGTGCTTAGTCTCAGCCAAAAGCCAGCAATAAGCCAAATATAAATAGCAAACATACATATTAATGAAATAATTACATTAAGTGTATCTCTTAACACACTGACTTGATACAGATTATCTGAGACATTCACAAGGAAAAAAACAACCAAATAACTGAGCAAAGGTTCGTGAAGTGTCCTGCCTCTTGCTGTGACAAAGACAGCTTAATATCACAGCTGGCACCTGACAAAGTGTGCACAGAGCCACCTATCTTAATTAGGAAAAATAGCCAGATGAGCTGCTGCATAGGAGACAAGACAAAGGAATTTGTGGACTGAGGTGTTAACCTTCCTGAATCCTCTTCAGAGGAGAGGCTGACAAATAAAAACTATAATCCTCCACTGAGAAAAGGATCCAAATACACAGGGAGGAAGAACTGCCTGAGGCCT
The DNA here is from genome assembly GCA_013397775.1 of Eulacestoma nigropectus. Lineage (NCBI taxonomy): Eukaryota > Metazoa > Chordata > Aves > Passeriformes > Eulacestoma > Eulacestoma nigropectus. Next base: position 258,990 of record VZTE01002323.1, read on the forward strand.
TAGGCGTGCACAAGGACAAGAAACATTTCTGGAGAGAACAGCACAGCAGCTGAATACACAGGAGAGACCTCCAATCTACCCAAAGGCCCTCTGCAGCTGAGGGAAGGATGTCCCATGTGAAGGCCACACATCACTGAAGTCAGGAGAAGCAGCAGGACTGACCTGTGAGGGTTGTTGGCTGCCAGGAAGCCTCTCTGGCAGACAGTGAAAGAGACACTGGGGTGTGCAGTGAAATCCTCATGGCCATAAACATAATGCACTGCAAATCCTTGATGCACAGAACAGAAATTTGGATGGCTCTCGTACATAAAAACTTTGCCAACTCCATAACATTGAGAGGTTTGAGTAATTACAGGGCTAGCACAACAGCAGATACTCACAATTTAACCGATCTTGTTAGAGTTGCACAGCAATGAACATTGTAGGGATGGATAGACTGGTCACATGTGTGATTATGTTTAGATTTTTAGCTGTTGGATAGCTGTGCTGAACTGTTCCTCAGTAAGCTGTATTCTGGCACAACTATACTTTTTCTGAGTAAAAGTAAACATGAGGAACTATTCTGGTGTCTATTGAGCTACTGACAATCGATGTTAGAGAGCTTTTATGAAAAGAGGGACTAACAAACAGCTGTCATCTGCATAATAAAATATCCAACTTTATCAAGTGATATGAGAGCTTTCAGCAGCACTCTGCCCTAAATGCTCATAAATATATAAAGACACTTCTTTGAACAGAGAGAACAAAGGTTCAAAGCCTTATTCCTATCCTCTGCAAAATCTTGCTTAGAAACTAACTCTGTGTTACAACATCAGCTCAAATGGAGCTAACAGATGAGGAACACCAACCATTTTTTTAATTTAATTTTCATTGACATCTTTAAAGTCATCAATAAATACAGACAATTCAGTGAAGAACATATAGACAACTGCTCGGAGCTACAAAAAATGTCAATCAAGTTAGCAAACTCTATCTGTTTTGTATGGGCAGGACATGCTCCCCCTGAGGCTTCTGTTTTCAAGTATCTGCAATTTAGGTACTTTAAAAGCCAGCAATTATATTTTTGCATTTAAACGCTGTAGTTGGATTTTCTTTCCATGAGTCTGTACAACTGCTCTTGGAACCTCCACTTTGACAACCACAGCACACGGTGACAACATAATTATCCATCGAAAGAAAAAGCACTACCTTTCATTTGTTCTAGAATACTTCACACTGTGCAAAGTAGGTGTGAGATATCTTGCCAGGGGATGTTATGAATGCTAAAAGTTCACAAATACATGAAATAAAATTGGACTGGTTCATAGATCAAAAAACAATTCAAAACTTCTTAATGGAGAGATGGCACTTTTCTCAGGAAACTACTGAATCACAGATTATTGGTGGCCAGGATACTACGCTAGGGAAGGAAGACTAAAATCTCACCCTTTCCTGCTGATCAACTGTTCCAAGACAGTGCCAAGTACTCACATCAAGTCTGGTCTGAACTGCTATAGCCATTCCTATGTTCTGCATTTGAAAAACAAAAGCGACCCCCTCCAGCAACTACACTAAACTTCTCGATCTTGAGACTGACGTTAACTCATCCCAAACAGTAGTTTTTTCTATATATGATTTCTCTGTCATCTTTTAATTTTAACTACTAGCAGTCATATTTGATTTTGCTTTAGAAGAAGTGGAAACAGCAGAGGAGGACTTAATCTATTCAGTGAAATATTTCCCAGTAAATTAACTCTCTTACCTTGACACCTCTTGACATACTTCTAGACTTTACCTAGCAACTTCTTTATCTGATTCTGCCTGCTTCACAGCTCACAGAGTGCTACCACTAAGGTACTGGTGCTTGGCATCTCATTTCACAGCTTATATTCTGCCTTAGGTGTCACCAGCCTCTTTAATCACTGATCCCAAAGCAAGGGGGACCACTCACTCCTCTGTCCCCTCATTTCCAAAGAGACTGTCTAAACTCCTTGTGAAGGCTCAGCCTCTTGCTCAATGACATTTTCTTTTTACTTGGTTCACTGTTTGGAACTGAGTCCACCGAGGAAGATAAACAAAGATTTCCTGTCCCTCCTTATAAGAGAAGTATATTTACTTTTCCCAAAAATACTCTTTTTTTTATTATATGACTTACATTTTCAGTCTTGTTCCTATTTCTTGGAGTATATAACATTTACACTGAATGATTCCAATTTAAGAACTCCAATATGAAATGGAATTGGAATGCAGCAAATAGATAAATCCTATGTAATCAAAACTGACTCTGTGTTTCCATCCCGATTAAATATGCAGTAGTAGCAGAGATCAATTTGACTTCCTCTTTTCAGAGTAAACGTGCATTCAGCTTGAAAGGTGAAGTCTTTCCTCAAAGGTGAAGCTTTTCCCTGATATGTAACTGTAACACACACAGAAGTTCAGAAGACATCAAGAAACATTTTGTGTGTTTGTGATATGAACATCACTCCCTTTCAATAACACAACTATTGGCAAGGTGTGGCAAGGCATTGGCAAGGTGTGGCAAGGTATTGGCAGCAGAGGAGCTGCAGGGGTGACTTCTGTGAGAAGACACCAGGAGTTGCCCCCATATTTGTCCCCAGAACTGACAGCCAGTTCTGGCCAGTTCCAAAACTGGTTCACCACTGCCCAAAGCTGAGCCCACCAGTGGTGCTGATGACACTCTGTCATGACACATTTAATAATACCCAAAAAAAGCACTGCACAACAGCTGTGAAGGAGGAACAAGAAAAAAAATGTGAGAGCAACAGCCCTGCAGGCACCAAGGTCAGTGAAGAAGGAGGTGCAGGAGATGCTCCAGGTGCTGCAGCCTGTGGTGAGACAGGCTGTCCCCCTGCAGCCCATAGAGGTCCATGGTGAAGCAGAGATCTACTGTATCTTTTTTTTTTTTTTTCTGACTGTACATCTAATCACATGCAGGAGTTGTTCTAGGGCTATACAGAGATGAAATTCGTAACTCAGGTCACACTGGCCAGGATGTCTGAAAGAAGTTGAGCAGAAATTCAAAACATTAATATCTCATTGTGAAATGCTAATGGAAAGCTAACATTTGGGCCTTACAGAGCTCCTGTTTTTCAATATGAACAATTAGTCAGATCCCACAGTCTGTTACTGAGTTTTGTTGGATTGTTCTGCAGTTGGACCTGTCATCTCACCTGAATCAAACTGGCGTTAGTTCAAATATTCCTGGACCAGAGGGGATTTTATAACATCCATACTGTATTGGGTCACCCACAACATACAGTCCATTTTATTTAACTCACTTCTGCATTAATCTGATAAAATATTACACAAGATAGTTTTACAGATGTTTTCTAATTAGCAGCATTAATAGAAATGGATGAATGTTCCCACACACAGTGTCGTCTTGAATTAGAAATTTTTCCAAGTATCCTTAAAGCTGCATGTGGACGTTTGCATTCACCATATTATGGCATAAATATATGAAACGCAAAATTAAGTCCTGGTACTGTATTGTTTTTTTCTGACATTCTGGTACTCAAACACCAATCAGATATTTTTGTACATTCAGTATTAACAGGGAGACCAATACCTTGCTTACTTCTTCCTCCCAACCTAACCTATACTACTCCATTGCCATTACATTTTATGGAAATAAGTGGAATTATGGAAAAGCATGAAATTCCAAAGGAACAGTAAAATAATATATCCAAATACATTTAGAAATCAAATAATATATTCTGCTTTTGAGAATAAGCTGGCTTGGTTTTCTCCAGCTATTCCAATTTTTACCAACAAGTTCAACATTATAATGATTTCTAGCTAAACAAAGAATTCATTGAATTATTCAATAATTGAAGAAAATATCTTCAGACCTTATTTTTATCAAAATATTTCATAAAGTGCCCCTAGGAAATCAGTTGCAGTTTTGCATTTAAGTGACCTCAAAAGGTGTTAATTGTTTCAGACGCTTGAACCCCAAGATGATCATCACTTAAATTTCCTGTTGCAATCTACTGACTATTTTGTTGTCTCTCAGACATGTGCTGTGGTAGATTTACAAGGGACTTGCCAGCTGCAGTTCAAGTTCAAAATGGAGAGCTAAGGGAGACAATACTGGCAGGTTCAACACAGAGCCACTAATGTCAATTCTTCAGTTTTGTATTTGTCTCATTTTTTTTCTTTCCTTCATTATTACCCTTTATTATTTACTATTACACTACCATAAATAGCCTATGTTTTCGCAGTCACATTCTGTTGAAATATTTCAGTTACATTTCTTTTCATTCTCTCCCCTGTGCTTTTTAGACTATAGGGAAGAATTCAGAAAAGTGAAAAGATGCGTCATTTAAATATGACATTTGATTTTCTTCTCCAGATCTAGAGTATGCAAAATGTATGACTTTTAGCATGAACAATCAAAAATAATAAATCATACTTCATACTGTGTTTTGTAAATAAATTATCTGAAACTGCCTTTAAAGGTATAGTCTCACCAATTTTCTCCTTTCCTTATGTCTACTACTGATTATGTACTCAGTTTTAATAGGATTGGGGTTTTTTTCCCAGGTAATTTTGGGAATAGGAGAATCACCTCATGCAGGGAAGGGTACTGTCTCTGAAAGCTTTTTGTGTCTTTTCAGTACACTGAAAATTGTTACATACTGAAAATGTGTAACTCCTTTTAACTGCAGCAATGCTCTTTGCAGTAAATAAAAGAAAGGACTCAAATAACAGAATATAAAAGGAGAAAAATCCAAATTTATAAATAAAAATCAAGAAGTTCTGGTAGGTGGAAGAAAATACAGGTGTACTAGAGCAAAGCATTTGAAGTACCAGTGATATACATGATAGAATGCCTGGCACCCCTCTCTGCAGTAATAAGCTGCAACTGAAACCAAGATAGGAGTGAAAAGATATTTTGAAAAATCACTTGACCCTCAGCAAGCAGCAAGAAGCAGTTGTAGGGGAAATCTGCTATATGAATTCTTTCTTTACCATGACCTACTTACTCATGAAAAAGGCTTTATTTTTATAAAAGGGGTAGGGGTGGGGGGAAGAAAAAAAAGAAAAAGAAATCTTTCTTGATACTTTTCTGACATGAAATTCAAATATTATTCTGAGGGTGAAGCAATATGGAAAAAAAACCCGAACTCTTCAGCATCCTTCTGGTTAAGGGTCATGTTGAAATAAAGTCTCCCTTGTGTGCCTCTGTCATATGGCAACAGGGCCCATGTCTCAGTGCTCACAACCACAGAAATTTCCAAATAAACATCCACCAGGGATGACAAAAGGCACAGATGACTCCGAGGCCCTTCAGAACTGTTCTTATAACTTCTGAAAGTCATTTACCTGGAAAATGTGAGACAATCTCTTAAGCTATCACAAGGATGTCTGTAGCATCCTTGAGAACATATTTGAATCTTAATAAAAGGTCCGAAAGCACCTGGCATTTTTGGAAAATATGATGAAGTTCTTTTACTTTAGAGAATGATATTTAACATCAAGAGTGCTTAGTGGTACATGCAGCTCCCAGCATGACTTCTTCTGAACCAATATTGTTTGACAGGGTTTTTTTATTTTTTTTTTAAATTGCCAGCAAGAACTTCAGTAAGAGACAGAGCTCAGAATTAAAATACAGCTGACAAAGTAAGAGGTTAGAAAGGGTGCAATGAATTAAGATAGCAAAAAAATAATATTTTTTGACTCAAAGGTCAAGAAAATCTGGTGTAATAGTCTTCATCACAAGTCCATGATTTTCAATTAAAATCTTTCTGTGATGTAAAACAGTTGAACTTTGTCTATAGCAAGTAAAACTCTGCTAAGTTAATTTATATAATGAGGAATAATTTCTGATCCTTTGGAAAAGCTACCATTAAGTTAGCCCATAAAAGCCAAATTAAATCCATGGTATGCTTTAATTTGGCTTAAATTAACATAGCATGAGACTACAATAATTCACCATTTTATAGAAGTCTTAAGCTGGAAAATGATAGAGTGCATATCAGCACAGGTAGCATCATATTCTTTTTCCCCCTTAATACCTGGCAAAAGAGAAAATATGGAGAGAATAAAGTTTTATTTCAGCAGCTACTCAGACAGGATGACATTCAGCCCATGAGTAGGCACAGTGCTTCACAGTCAGCAGGTATGAAAAACCCCCAGAATCCCAGTATCAGTATCAGGAACTTTGCTAACAAAAATCTGAGGTGTCATGGACTTATCTGCAATGGAGGGTTGACTCAAAGTTGGCCTGAGAGGCAAAGGAAAGAAAAGGACCAGCCCTGGAAGCATGAAGAGTTACTGGAGTGGAAACATGTTCAAAAAGGTTTCCAATTTCATGAGCTCTGAAAGCAAAGTTGGCACAGGTATTATTGCGAGACAAACCTAATTTTTTTTTTCTCTATTTAAAGGCTCACCTTGATCTAGTTAGGTTTTATATTGCAGGAAAATAACCAGTAGAGATTAGGGACCACTTCAAAAACATGAAATGGTGGATCTGTCTGACGTGGTCCTCTCACATTCACACATGGACACTAAATTTCAATGGCTTTAAAGCTATAAAAGCAAGATACTCCCTTCATGCTGTGATTTGCAACATGTTTAACAGACAGGTGTTCCTTTGCAAGATCAAGAAACGGGAGCAGACTGACAAATAAATCCTCACTGCTTGTATTCAGCAGCATAGTACGGGATTTCTACAAGCAGAATGACCAATGTTCTTTCTTTTTCTTACATCCTTTACAGAAAATCTTAATTAAGCTGGCCAAGAGCAGGCTATTACTCACCTTGAAGTATCAACCCTTGGGGGTTGTCTCCTTATGCTCCTCCCAAAAAGAAGGCCATGTGGCACAAAAGTGAAATAGAGCTGAGCTGAGTGCAGGTGAAATGCCCACAGAGAGCACAGCTCAAACCTGCAGTTGGCCCCAGGTCAACCACCGAGATGTTTAAAAGCAAATATATTCAATACAAGTCTGGAAACTGCAAAAAAATTCCATACTAGAGGCATAAGCCCGCTAGCCTGCCCATCTTAGCATAATTAGGTTGCCCTAATTCTCTTTTAGTTTCTTAAATGTGTTATATACTTGTGACACACTCACAACATTTGTTCCGCAGCTCCTTGCCTGCTTGCCACCCAAGATGAATGGAGAAGCCCAAGAACTGTTTTGTCTCTGTGCACACTGTCCTCCTTCATAACAAACCCCAACACGAACTCCCTCAGACATGTCTCACTGAACCAGTAATTCCTGCTGGCTGTTAACCAAGCTTTACAGAAATCTCACTGACACACCATGAAGAAGTTCCAAACTGCCAAATCCTCTGTCGTTTGCCCAGTTGCCTTCACAGTGTGGCTTTATTTGAAACCTCCCTGACTGCTGCTATTACTTTGGCACGTAATGCTCTGCTAGGCACCACTACCCCACAAGCAAAGTTCATATTCATGAGTAGAATTATGTAAACTGACTTTTTTAACTTGCCTAAACTCCACTAAAAATGGCTTGACTAAACTCTAATAAACTGTAAATGACTGAACTCCCTGAATCATCACAGTAGAAAATTCACTTACTAGTTTCAGTAAGCAGACAAACATGACAGTTTTTCCATCTGTCTACAAAGATAACCCTGCCTTAAAATCTCCATGATTTTGTCAGACTCATTCAGTCCTAAGCTGCCCAGACATAAAAAAAATAAATTAAAAAATCATGCAAATATCAAGTTCCTCAAGACAGCCTGCTTCCTCTTATACTATGTGCTTCAACAGAGCTAAATTGCTTTAAGATTGCACAGGGAACAGTGCACATTCTTGACATTCTTTTGCCAAACATGTACTGACTGTCACCCAGAATCTTAACAGGCTGAAATGGTATAAAATGCTAATAGAATGATTCTAATCATTCTGTCAAGCATGGCTGACACTACACTGTCAAGTGAAGAAAAGTCCTTTGTACAGCTCTGGATTAGTTTTATTTTTTACTATGTCATCATATAGGTAAAGGAAGTGGTGTGAATGAGTTAAAATTTTCTTACAATTTTTTAGGAGGCAAACTGAAGGAAAATGTGCAAATCGTGACCAGGTGAAATATTAAATTGACAATGACCTTGTCCAAGGAAATCATTCTCAAAATGAACCAGTGCTATGAATACCTCACGAGATTTCAAATGTCTTACTTGATACAACACTCAGAGTGTCTCAAGGGGAGGAAAGGGGTTTCTGTCATTAAGTCTTCTAGTACGAAGTAGTGGTCCAGTAAAAGAGATATAAATAGATTTTCTGTTGGTTACTGGAAACTGCATAAAAATTGGCAGCTGCGGAAAATGTTGGTGCAGGAGGGAGGCACAACATCTAATTTAAAACCAGTAGTGGGAATGTATACTAGCAAGACTAGGATTTCAAAGCTTTGATGAAATACAAGCAGAAACACTCAAGCGCCATTGACCAGATGGCACAGTAGAGCCAAGAAGAGTTCTGAGGTTGTGGTCAAAAACATATCACCTGGCTGCTGCCTTTCCACAGCCCAATTAGAAGAGTTTATGCAAGTGGTTCCCATGTCAGGTAAAGCAAGTTGACAAATTACAACTAATATTAACAGTTGTTTGAATATGTCTGCTGACCCCACATTGAAATGGATGAGTTCACACTATCTTTTCCACTTTGTCAAAGCAGGACATGTACGTACATGTTGAGTGCATGCACATGCATGCAGAGACAAGGACAGAGGGAGGACAGGGTCAACACCCTTGCTGGTTGCCACAGATTTTCCTGCAGCTCTGATTTGACTGGGATGCTTTGAGGGTGAAGGACAACACAGCAGTTAAAAAGGAAATGCTCTTTTCAAACACCCCACATCTCGGCTTCAAGAATAGGACAGTCTGCCAGCAGAGTTTCGCATACTAGTCTTAAAAAAAGAAATCCACAAGCAAATAAACAACAAAAAACACCCTTGCCCCAAACAAAACAAAACAAATCCGCTCCAGCAAATGCAGCTGGAAGCACAAGTCAACTTGCTGAGCTAAGAAGCACGTGGTGACAAAATAACATCTCAGGTGCCAGTTCATGAGAACATGGAACAGCCCCTTCCTCAGGTACAGTGGAGCCTATATTCCCTAGTAACAGTAAAACCAGTGGAAAAAAAGAGGGATAATTTCTTCCACTGCCTCCTACTTACACTGCTATATGCAAACTGATGGAAGACTCTGTGAGTACCCCCTTCCAGTGTGTTCAAAATGTAGTTTAAGCTACTGTAGGAGTTGGAAGATAGGAGACTCACACCCACAGCAAAGAAGAGGAGAGAGAGGCAGGGATACGGATGAATCACAAATATTAACATGGATTTGGGTGGCATGTGATGTGTTAGCATGCAAACATGCCAGAGTTGGAAGGGGGGGAAAGTGTCATATGTCTCCCCTAACCACAAAAGCTTATTGACTTCTTTAAGCTCAGAATATTTCCACAGATATGCAGATATGACAAAACAAGTACACCTCCAGATTTCAGAACTCCTCATGCTTTAAATTCATTATGATAACACTATGGGAAGGAAAACAGAAAATTTGTCCACTGCTTTCTCCATTGCATTGTAACCATTTCTGTGAAGTTCCTTTATTCATAAAGTATGAACAGTATGTGTTCAACCACAAATATTAGAGACAAATATGAACATAATTAATTAATTGAGAGCACAACAGAAAACAAATTTAGGAAAATTAGACTACAAGAGTTATTTGCAGTGTTACTCTGAGAAATTATTTCCCAAGTTTGCATTTTAACATTCAAATCAAAAAAAGGCTTTTCAGCACTTAATATTGGGTACCCAGCCTACTCCTAATCAACTTCTGAGTGCTGCATACCTCTGCTCTATGCCATGACATATGGGAAACAGATTAGCTCACGCTAACAAAGCACTAGTTCTTCTTTTGAGTGGTTCCTGACAGTAAGAGGCTCTGTAGTCTTGTTTTGATGGGTTTTCAACTTGCTTGTGCATTAACTCCACCAGGTGTGTTAGGAGCAACTTATACTGGTAACTCCTGTATTCCTCACTGAGTAGAAAGAATTTGGCTTATGATTTATCATTGCTGATAAATTTACACATGCACCTTGAAATGTCATTTGACAGTCTAGCTTGGCCTTTTCAAAAACATTTAGCACCATTAGCTCCTGTACCTTCGCATGTCCAGTAGACATTGAGTAAGCTCTTAATTACAAATTCTTAGTGTCCAGCAAATAGGGTGCTATGATTCCAAATGCCACTTAACCAAAAATATGGAAAACAATATGACTAAGTTATGTAAGACCTATGTAAATTAAGCTGATATGAAGCTTTAGTGCAGCAGAAAGGCAACTTTAAAAAAAAAAAAATCACATTTTTATCAGGTATCTGTGTTAAAAGTGACACAATGCAAATAGCGCTGTTTTCTATTTAGAAATAATAAGACGGAAGTGATTTTGGCACAGTTTTAATCTGTTATAAATAATTTAATTGCCTTCCATTTGGAAATAAGACCCATTTAAAACCTCACAGATTTTGTGTAAGTACTTCTATTAACATTATTCACTCTGTGACTTCAAACTTTAAGAAAATATTTATAGTTAAATCTTCAAAAAGGTACTTCTTCTGCTTAAAGAAAAATATTTATTTTTCATGGGATGATTTTTTTCTTTTTAATATAACCCATCAAAACATCAAGGCATCAAGGACCTGAGAAGAATATACCTTTTTTTTCCACTTGATGATCTAGACAGAGGAATGCTTCTAATTTTACTCAAATAGTTTCCAGACACCTTTAGTAAGAAAACAGAAGTGTGCTTTGTCCAGTCTATCTTGGGCCTGGCATTTAAAAAAAAAGAACAACCTCTTCTGAGTGGCAAGACTGGACCATCTCAAGCTGAGAAGAGACACAAACATGAGGCTCTAAATATCAGCTAATGCTGTAAACACAAAGGTCAAACTCAGCTAACCCTCTTGTTATGTTGAGTCCAATGCCTGCCAGCAAGTGCTTGCCAGACCTACCTTCCTTTTTAGACTTGAATCTAAAAGCACTTAACTCCTTGATGCCGCTGATCTCTGAACAAGGAGTTTGGTGATGTACAAACAAACCCTTCCTTTAAAGTCATTGATTAACTCTGTAAGAAGCCAGCAAAACAGGTAATATAATCTTGGAAATCTGCAGTTGGTTACATTAGTGATTCAGGGACTTCTTGCAAAGTACAAAAATGCAGAAGCTGAATGAGCTAAAGGGAACATCATGGCAACCCCACAAACTATGGGGCCAAGTAGAACAGGATGGAGGCCAGGATTTCCCTTTCCCAGATCCCCAAAGGACACAGCTTTCTCCTTCAGGAAGGCTACTGGAACAGCAAACTGAAGTCCTTTGCTCATGACTCATTTATCTGAGCTCAGCCAAGTCAACTTCTTATGTTTGTACACAGGAGAGCTGTGCTGCCCTTCACCGGGGCCTTGACAAGCCCAAAGGTATGTGTTAACAGCACCCTCATGAATTTCATCAAGGCAAATCCAAAGTCACACACGTAGGAGCAAAGAGCACCATGCAACAGTTCAGGCTGGGGACTGACAGGCCAAGCAGCACCCTGAGACAGGAAAGGGGGAACAAGAAGTTGAATGTGTGCCAGCAGCGGGGCTATGCAGTAGTGAGCGCAGACTGCTCTGCACTAGCAAAAGCATAGCTAGTGGTTTCATGGGACGTACTATTCCCTTTTAGTCACCATTGTCAAAGCTGCATTTCAAGTAGCCTGCTCATTTTTGAGTCTTTGGATACAGCGGAAATTCTGATAAAAAGGAGAGAAACCAAGGAGAAACACTGAAAGGGTGATGGAGCACATGATGCACGAGGAACAGCTGGAGAGGCTGGGCTCCTTCAGCCTCAGGGAAGGCTACCGGGGCAGCCTTCTAGTCCCTAACAGGGGGAATACAGATGGAAGCAGACTCTCCTCACAGACAGGCTCACAGTCTCAAATTTCAGCCAGACCGATTCTGATTAGATTTAAGAGGTAAAAGGGCAAGTTGAGTGATCAAGGACTGGAACGGGTTAACTAGAGAGCTTGGGAAAATCTCCATCCTTGGAAATTTTCAACACCTGACAGCTCAGTGCCCTGAGCAACCTGAGAGAGCTTCAAGATCAGCCACTTTGACCAGGATGTTGGACCCAATGATCCCCAGAGGCCCTTTTCAAGCAAAATTAATTGTGATATTTCAATAACAAGTTGCCACAAGAGCTGAAGCAAAGCAAGAAAGGCAAAATCAGCCTCACAACACCAAGTCTATTCACAGTAGTCTCCAATGCAGTGCTAATTCTAGTTTCAGACCCAGCAGCAATTCCAGCATTGCTTTTATAAGCTCTTTATTTCAAGCAGTATTCATGATCACTGAAAAAATAGGGTTTTCACCCCATTTTTGGAATGAAGCTGTGCAGATAAAGCTTTTGAGCCTAAGGTTTGTATCACATCTTTCCATCACCAATAAGAATCATTTTGCAATGGGAAAGCAGAAAATTATTTTGGCTAGCATTTACTTAAGACAGCAACAGGGGTATATATAAAATGTTTGAGAGAGAATGGCATCATTAATCTTCACATAACAACAGTGTGCTCTCTGGCTCTCATGCAAGATTTTATTTAAAACTTTTTGTTCTACTTTTTAAAATTACATTTCCGTCATGGCTTGTTCTCAGCCACTATAAAGACAAGTATTATTTACAGATTGTTATGGATAGTTAGACAATTGTTTTCCTTGTACTAATATCACACTGTTTTGCCACAATTGTTCTAAATAGATTAATTTCAACTCATCTAAAAACTTTTTTTAAAACATCATTTAGTCAAGCAAGTGATATCATCTTTCATTTTTACATACTTCTGTTCAGCCAGCAATTTCTAACGGGTAAGAAAAAGTACTATGACAACATTTATTAACCCACAAACACAGGATATGCCATCTTTTGCCAAGGTCCCAGAATAATTCCTGGCAAGTCAGAGTAAAAAAGTAAAAAAGCTCAGTGAAAGCTGTGATAGTAATACTCCTTGTAATAATTTGAACCAAATACTGAAATAGTATAATCATGTAAGGTATTTATAACTTATTGTAATTACAACTTCTCCTAGAAAACACCAGATTGTCTAGGCTATATTCCTGGAAAGAAGGCATCTGCTAATCTTGGTAAACAGAGCAGAAAAGTGGGATCTGATTTAGAATAAACATTCCTAATATCATTCATTGCTTCTCTCAGGTCTGTTCCTTAAACTGGGACAGCCCCAGAAGTTGCCAGCATATGCTGCATCCTGTGGGACCAAACATTTGGTCCCCATCACCTCACTCCCCAGCTGTAGGGTGCACAATGTTTCACACTGGAGTTACTGCTAGTCAGGAGACAAGAGAAAAACACTTAAATGCAACTCCTGTTTCAGTCTTAGGATCTTGTCTTTTAGATGAGACCTGTACTCTATAGATCTGTGAAAATAGTATTGGGAACACTTAGGTTGGGGGAAGCAAACTGGTTAGGAACAGAGAGATGGTAAAATTAGATAAGGTAAGAGACCCTGAACCAATCCTGGAATATAAAAATGTCACTTAGTGAATCCATGCTAAAATACTCTTCGTCTAAGTTGAGACTGTGAGCCCTTTAAGGACAGATCTCATTTGAATGACTCCCTTCAGGTAATCAAATAAATTCTTTTGATTTCCTACCATCTGTTTAAAATTGGAAGGGAAACAGCAGATGTCAGTTGTGTGTGCAAGAATGTACTATCATGCAGAGTTTCCATCTCTTCCCTGAGTACTCCTTAACCCTAGCACCACTTCTGCCCTGAGACATCCCAATTACTTTCACTCCAGTCCTTCTCCTTCACACTCTGTTGAAAATCTTTCCCCATTCCTGCCTTCTGCATACTCTCTCCCCAGGGCTAGGCTTACAGAGCCCAACTGAAAAAAAGCATAATCATAACCTTTTCTGATAAAGAGCGACAGACATGAGTCTCTGCCCATACAGCTGCTGTATGCTTTCCTGTGCATCCTACAGCCTCCTGTGTATCCCAGCTCCTCTAATACTCGATCCCAAGCTCAGACCTGTGTCTAACCCAACACTCTCGGCAACTTATCAATACATCTGTCCTGCTTTCCCAGTGACTACTGGCATCCCTCTTCAAAGGGTACAACCTGAGACATCTAGGTAAGTAGAAGAAGCTAGCTATGTTACTGCAGCAGATGTACGTGCAGGAAATACCCTCTGAGAAACCACATCTGTGATGGAATTTTAAGAACTTGTGAAATATTTTTATAAGACAGCCTTGTCACACTGCTAATTTGGATTTCTAACAGACATCAAATTTCTTCTACTGAGCGTTCTGTATCATTTTCACTTGGGAGAACATCATGTATGTTGCCTCATTACCGTATGCTCTGTTATTCAGTGCAGTTTACACAAGGCTTTTTCAGATCTAGCATTCTCAAATGTTGGCATTCAAACAGAAAGGAAGTGGTCCAACACACTGCAGTATCTGGATGAAAAATATAATTTTAAAGATACTTGCATTTGAATTTTTTTCATATAAGGAGATGAAAAACAGGACATGCTACCTCTTTTCTTTATATAGTACTATCAGTATAATCATTTCCCTTTTTTTGTTTTCCACTAAACATGACTGAGATGTTGGTCTCAGATATTCATGACATTCACATACTCTTGAGTGTTACCTATATTGATTTGACTGATAAATTAGCAATACAAGAACCTTTAGGATTGTCACCAGACAAATAACTTGATAGATAACAGCAGCATGCAAGAGCTGTTACTAGCTTCTGTACAACTCTTCCCCATGCCCCGCAGTGTTCAGCAAACATTCTAAGACCAGGGAGGGAGAAGGAGGGAGGGAAGGAGAGGGAGAGAATTAATAACTATCATTTTCTTGTATATCAGGAATAACCAGCTTCCTATCACCCACCTAGTGCAATAAATAATAAAAATTAATAAAAAGTAAAAATTTAGTCATTCTGTAATGAAAATTTTTGAAGATCTTAAAGACTATGGCTAGTCAGCAGACGTGCAGCACAAGAGTGTGGTAAGAACAACATTAAAACCCAGCTTGCTAAACTGCAGTGTGTGCATTCGTTTGCCTGAATTATTTTCTGCAACAGACAAGGGGATATTGTTGTATTCCTGATCCTCATATTGACCTGTAGTTTGTCATTAGGCCACTCATTTTATTTCTGTATAGGCTCTGAACTGGTAAAATCCAGTCCTTGTTTGTGAGGTGGATGTGGTAGATTCAAGGCTCACAGATTTATGTAGAAGATTCTAATTCTTTGCTGAACCCAACATTGTGATCAGCGAACTCTAAAACAAGCATTTCTCTGGGACCAGAGTGGAAGAAGTTTCTACAATTCTCAGCATTTTTAGTTAATGGTAGTGATGAATCACTATCAAAGTTAGATTTTGTTCACACACACAGAAAACAGTTTACTTCTCTGGTAATGATTTGTACTGGGCTTTTAAAGCCTCTCCTTTCTAAATATGATGTTGTCTTCTCGGGAGTTTGCAGTCTGAATTGTTCAAGGTAGCAAAAAAAATCCATTTCAACCTATTGCATACCATCATTTATGAACAGTCAACAAGCATTGGGAAAATTCAGTGCATCCAGACCAATAAATTTACTGATACTATTCAAAGGCTATGCTAAAATCTCTTCTGGTAAAACAAAAGAGTGAATGCAAGGAGAAATGACGCAATTACTGGTGCTTGACATCAAAGTGATGAACAATGAGAAGGGTGAACTACTGTCACTCACTGCTCCATTTAGCTGTCTTTAAGAAGGATGCTGTGAGGACACACTGAGCAGCCTAAGGAACACAAGAGACTCAGAAGACCGAATCTCACTGTCAGAGCTACCACTCTGCCACCTCTGTATACACTGGACATGCACAGGGAATCAGCTGGAGCTGGGACAGCCTGAGCAGGCTGGGGATCAACCAGACAGCACCACCACAGGAAACAGAGGGTACTGCCACCTTATCTGCCTTTCCTTAAACCATGAACATCTGGGAACTGGCATCTATGTTTCAGCTCTCCCAGGTCTGATAACTTCTGCTACTTCCATGTCTTGTGTCTGGCAACACTCTCTGGGCTGAAAGCCAACAGTGTGCACTCACAGATCGGAGGGTCAGCAGGTTGAGGGAGGTGACCCTCTACTCTGCTCTTGTAACACCCCACCCGGTCCTCTGCACAGACAAGACACCTCTCCTATGAAGACAAGCTGAAAGAGTTGGGGTTGTTCAGCCTGGAGAAGAAAGGGCCCCAAGAGAGACCTCTGGCAATCCTCCAGTACTTTAAAGGGGGCTTATAAGGAAGAGGGAGAGAGACTTTTACACAGCAGGTAGTGATAGAAAAAAGAGGAATGGTTTTAAACTGAAAGAGGAGAGATTTAGATTAAATGTCAGGGGAGAAATTCTTTGCTCAGAGGTGAGGCACTGGAGCAGGTTGCCCAGAGAAGTTGTGGATACTCCAGCCCTTCTAGTGTTCTAAGCTAGGTTGGATGGGGCCCTGAGCAACCTAGGGTAGTGAAACATGTCCCCGCCCATGGCAGGGAGGTTGGAACTAGATGATCTTTAAGGTCCATTCCAATCCAAACCATTCTATGATTCTCCTCATAAGCACAAGACCTTCAGTAAAACCACCATGAGCCTGTGCTCAAGGGGGCAAACTAGATGCAGTTTTTCACGTAACCAGTGTCACCTCTACAGACAGCCTAAATGCCCATACTTTTCAGGGTGAAAGTTATCATACTTATCATATCATAGACTTTGATGTTTTGCTGAGTCTATCTTTAGACTCTTGGCACTTGCCAAAAAATATAAAGGTAGAGCGAGCAGAGAAAACCTAAAACTGAGCAGTTCTAACAATCCACATGCACTTTTCCCACCCATGCCCTTTAATGCAGCTGAGAGTATGGCTTATCCCCAGGACTGAAGCTGAACTAGCGCCTCGCTGCTGATGAGAGCAAGAGGCACTGACCTTCTGCTCCTGCCACCCTCTCACTAAGGCTGGTTTTGACAGCCATTTGATGCCATGGTGAGTAGACTGAAACAATAAAAGAGCAGAAGAGTACTCAGGTGATTTCTTTACCCCTGATCAGCGAGTTAAACCATCTTACCCTGGCATCAGGGGAAAGCAGGCACGGTAGAGGGTGCATGCAGGGAAGGCATCAGAAATCTCCCCTTCTGCAGCAGCAAGGCCCTGGCTGGGCTGGCTGCGCTGTGAGCTCGCTCTTGATCAGAGCTGCAGAGCTGCCTCCCCAGGGTGTTTTATAACAAAGGGAATATCTTTGCATCTTCTGAGGCCTTATTCACACTTCTTCTCTTACTCGGTTGCTGATTTTCCATTCTTCCTGTCCTAGTTTCTTGGTTTGTGTGCTCACACACATGCACAACCTTCAGCTTAATTTTGTAATAAAATAATAATCATCACCTGGCTTTCCTAGGTATCCATGTATCTTCTTACCACATCTAGATATCACTGTGAAGGAGGACATTGAATTCCACTTACTTCTAGCTTGACTAAAAGATGATTTATCCCATAGCTTTAACCAGACCTGTGACTGCATACACATCAAACGTGCAGTGGGTGGTAGCCATTAACACTGCCAACAGTAACAGGGATTTCTTTTTATGGCAGCATTTCCCAAAGTCTCATCTTGTGGCTTAGTTTGTGACGTTTTCGAATAGTTCATTATGAAAGTAGTTTCATGAAGAATTCTTTTAATATTACATATACATGCCAGAGCATCCTCTTCCTTACAGCAGTTATTTGCTACAGTTATTTCAATATCTTCAGAAGACTTGGTTCTAACTATATTAATTTAAGTAAGTTCAAAAGTAGGCCATGCAAACAAAATGAAATATGGGCAAAGTGCAAAAACTCTTTCACAGTCTCATTTAATTTGACATATAAAATAAATATGGATTTTATTCAGAGGTGTATTGTCATCTTTAAAAGACTGCTAATCATAGAAGTCATTTTACTGAGTCTTTGGATGGTGATTTTTAAGCAATAATTTATTTCAATTAAATGACAGCATCTTTTAATCACGGGAAGTGTCTTGGCAGACAAGCAATTCTGTCTTTGGAGCTTTCATACATTTATTCATCTGCCTAAATTTCCTAACACTTCGGAGTTCAGTTGAAGTTTCATCGAGAATTAATGAATTGGGGAAAGAAATATGTTTCGTTACAACACACAAGAAATGAAACAAGGTGAATGTTAGGGGGAGCAAGGGTAACATGATAACTTCAAGCCTGAAAAAAAAACAGATGCAAACCCTCTGTAATCATTGGCCGTCCACCTCCATGTGCCAGGGTAAAAATTAGCCCACAATAGCTATGATTTTTATTTCAATCAAACCATAGCTTTCCCTGAAAATTATACAGATGTCATACAAAGCTGCTAGAGTCTTTCAAGCAAGCAAAGGTGTTGAACGCTGCTGATGCAGGGAAGAAGTATCTCTGTGCCTGGGAGATAATGTTTAATGTCACTTAGTCATCAAATCAGGCAAAATAATTAAACCCGTACCTCGGCACCCACAGCGATGTGACCATTCCTAACAGGTCTGGGGAACAGGCAAAGCCCCTCTCCCTGACACCAGGCTGCTGCGAGCGGCTGTGCCCTGCTGTAACACTCCATTTTTGAAATCTCTCTGCCCACATATCATTGGAAAAATAACAACAACGCCTGAAGCTTTCTGATAATACATTTTTTCCCGTTGTATTTTTCAACTTGGAAAGAGCCCTAATAGCTCCACTTTCTATAAATGGATGTTTTCATTTGGCAGAGGAGCAGCCCTTAGACACCGGGGCACACTTTTTCTTTTTGTTCTGATGGAAATTGCTCTGCTGGAGTGCATCAGAAACCATTGAAATCTCCTTACAGAGTTTATCACATTTGCTTTCTTTAGCCAGGAATGAGAAGAAGTTTTAAGTTAAAAAACTACACCAGCCACTTAAGAAGTTTCACATTATTAGACGACATTACTGTAATTATAAATATTCTACACAAAACACCAAGTTCCTGGCCTTTCTAAAATCTTTTTACATACTATACCTACAAATTATTGATCCAAACTATGTAGTTGCTCTGTCACCTCACCCTCTCCACAGAACATAGTTAGAAAATACAAATGAAAGGATTTCAAAACGCGCAAAATTTCCAAGAAATTAGGTGCACCACAGGCTAAAAGCATTTAACAAGTTTCTCTGACCGCATCGCTTGCATTCAATCCACAAAGATACCTCCTACTACTTAGCCTAACAGTCCAGTTTCTATTCTGATCCACACATGTGTCACAAAAAAAGGAATTAAGCCAATCTACCATGAATTTGTCTCCTCCCTGAATCTAGGATTTAACTCCAAGGTATGTGCAAAGCTGAGCACTGTGCAGTGCTGAAATCCTGAAATGTGTCAGGTTCATTATATACAAAATTAGAGCAGCAAGAAATAGGTGCTTAAATTGCTTGACACCTTGATGCCATGGTTTACAGATGAGCTATTTTATCATGGAAAGAAACTGGTACCATATCACCTGGAACCCTTGCTACACCTAAATAAGCAGTGGGAAATTATCTTAGGGGGAAAACTGTGTTTTTAAACACAAGGTTCAGCCAGTAGATAGTCCAATAAAATTTTACTTTAGAAAATATGTCACATGCTATGACACAAAGGGGGGAAAAAAGGAAAAAAAAAAAAAAAAACAAGCAAACAAAAAAAGGACAAAAACCAGCCATCACCTTGAGAAACTGCTATAGAGTCTGAAACTTAGGCAGATCTATAGCTTTCTTCTAGCATCAAGAAGCCATAATAAAGAGACAAAATATTAGACCAGTAATTGCTATTCTCACTTTGGTACACTTATATTAGGCTGAATTAGAAACTGCACTGCTGAATAATTCACCCAGAGGGAGGCTGGGCACCAGAACAGGCTCCCTAGGGAAGTGGTCACAGCACCAAGCCTGAGAGAGCTCAAGAAGCATTTGAACAATACTCTCAGGCACATGGTGTGACTCTTGAGGTGTCCTGTCCAGGGCCAGAAACTGGATACAGTAATCCTGATGGGTCCCTTCCAACTCAGCATATTCTATGATTTTGTGATTAAGTCTTAATAAAATAACTGTACTTATTGAGTGTGTTTGTAAAACCCAAGAGCTTTAATCGCCCCAGGTTCAGCTTGTAGCACAGGTCAAAAATGTAATGTTTTGCAACCCTAAACATGATCCTGATCCTCTCATGCTGACATCCCTTAGCTACATTGGCAGCCGGAGTATATGGAAAACTTACATACTCAGTAAGGAATAGGAACATTTAAAGGGTGTTGATGAGAAAAGCCATCTGAATGGCACTGGAATAAACGAGGCCAAAGCTCAACACTATTTTCTCAGCAATCTCTGAGATACACCTTATAATTACCTACAGTTCGCTTATATTTTAAAGGCTAACTTATTTGAAAGGGAGAAAAGCCAACAGCTGATGGAGGCTGTGTCGATACTTTCTCCCCTTACTGTTTCTATTGCCTGTACACATACTTTTTTGGGGGAAAAACCTCAAAATGGTACATCAGAGCACTTACAATAAAATTTATGTATTGTTGCATGCATTTGATCTACACTATTCTGTGTAGTCCAGCATTGTTTCGTAAAAATATTAATATTTGGTAATAGGCAGATCTCTTCCTCTTTACAGTGTAAAATTTGCAATATTTCAAGTTGTTTGTGTTCCTAACAGCTATGTCATTGAATGGCTATCTTATACAATATTTTCTGAACTTATAAATACACATAAATAACTGCAAACTCTACAAATTATGAAGCTACATTTACTCATGTATCTTGACATTTAGAAATTCTTATGCATTCTAATTACTTTTCCCTCTGTACACCATTTGGAACATCTCCAGAGATTTCACTATGATTATTTTCTCGTATATCAGGTCACATTTAACAAGTCTCAGTAACACCAAAAAGACCTGAGAAGCAAACAAACAAACAACAACAAAACCCCCACAAAACATAAAAACCCACCACAATCTGAGTAGCTTGAAATGCACAATTCCAAACTTGCTTAAACTGCAGCAAAAGCACATCTCCCAATTCTTTCACAACAACAAATTACGTTTGTTTTAACACTGCTTTAGCCTAATGCTAAATACGGATGACATCTTAACGAATAATTCCTTCAAGAGCACTCCATCTCTCACTTCTGTCACTATGTAAGTCAATCTTACTCCCATAGAGAATCAGGCAATCACTTGGTTCCTCATCTGCTGCTGCACACAGTACCCATGGGGCAATCACAGAAAAGGATTATTTATACATTAATGGAAGATTAAATTATTTCATCTGTGCTTTGAGCAGGCATTTCAATTGGGGTGTTCTCTTCATTTTTCTTACACCCTGCCTTGCTCCTTAGTTTCTTGCAGAGGGAAAAACTACAAACCAACACCAAAGCACTGTTTCATACAAAACCCATGGGTGGCATACGTTCCAGAACACAGGTACTGCCACAAAGCACATAAGCAAAACGTCGGTATTAAAGGAATTCACTGGAATTAGGCCTATAGGCACCGATCTTCAACCACTGTCAATGCTTTTCTATCTCAGCAAAGTAAGCTCACACTAATAGTTTGGTCTACCCCTTAGCCACCCTAAACACCTTTAATTATGCAGTGAAAGGTCATAGAGTGATAACTGGCACTGATACTTTGCTGTCGTCCTTGAAGTCAATAATTCTCAGCCTATTTTGCAGCTAGATGACAACTCTTCATTAAGTAAAAAAAACCTCAACATCGCTTACTTCTCTTGATCTCATTAGAAAAATTTCTATTTCTTGAGTACTTCAGGCAATAACTTTTTTCTTGATCATTAACTTATCTTTAGAATTCAAGCTTTATATATCCCCCCAATTACATTTATAACATATTAAAAAAATGAGACTATGCAATATTTTTACATTAAAACTGCAGAATACACAGGATAGAGTGGCACCCATTAAAAGATGTGTTTCAAAAATGCAACAGACTGCTTCCACGGCAGTGTTGTGCACACTTTTGACTGAGACTTTGTCTCTCCAGCAGGCAAGGGAATTGTGCGATGGCAGACACAACTGCCTCGTGTCACAGGAATGCATACCACACTGGCTAATAAAACAAGGAAGTAAAGTGCCACCCCTCCAAAACCTTCCACAATAAATCCACACCTTTTTTAGCCTTATTTATGTGGCAAGTTTTCACAAGCGTTGGTCTTACCATTGTATTGGCTCTTTGCACTTCACTCTAACCATGCAGTAAATTTCTCCAAAGTTTATTTGGTCCTTTACCACCATCAAAAAAACCTATCTAGAAAAAAGTAAAAAACAAATCAACCCCACACCATTTATTTAATCCTGTAAGTGTAACACATTTAGCAAGTTACCTTATGAAAGATACTGTACAAAACAAGGATGCAGTACTAAAACATACTGAAGTTGATGTTCAGTATTTTATAAAATTAAACCTAAATTTGTACCGATTAATGTTATACATATGTCATACATTAATTCTACATTAATCTTTTGAGCAGACCAAGACATCTATCCCTTAATTCTTAAAGACAGAAACAACACGCGGTTTAGGACTGTGCATGCCTTCCTGAGAACAGATCCCTCAAACATATTCCTTCCCAAACCAGTTCTCCAAGTAGTATTGAGAAAAACAGAATGTTTTCAGTGAACAACTCCCAGCCTCAGCCCCAGAATTACCTGCCAAAAGGGCTGTCTCAAAAACATTTGTCTTTTGGATCTAAGAAAAATAAAGGATAAGACGATGTTCCTCCAAATGCCTACTCGCTCCTTTTCCCGAGGCTGCGTTGGCCTCGTTACCAACCACTCCCTTTCCCACCCGGCTGATGCCTCAGCATCACCACGTGGCTCTCGAACATATGTTCAGGCACTTGGCTCTGGAGCTGCCAGGCACACGCAAGGAAACTAAAGTAGGTTAACTCTAGGAGACTGCTGAAAACAAATTATAATATCAAATAGATTTAAGTGAGTAAAATTAATGAACTCCACTATTTCTCTTGATAGCATTGCTCTGATCTTGTTTAAGCACTGAATAGATGCGCTGACCTCTGCATGCTTGCTCAGCCTGAAGGGCAATCCCATGAATATATCCCTCAATGGAACTCTGGCCTATCTGCACTCAAGTGGTAACCCTTCTCCTCATAAAAGAAAAAGATACTTTGTTGCTGAATTTGATGCATTCTTAAAAATCTTAACTACATTGCCATTATCCCCATTTACTCAAACAAGTTATTTCTATTTATAAATATCTGTGTGACACTCAGTACCCCAGAGCCAAGCAGAGGCAGGCCATTGCAAAGGTTAGGAAACCGAGGTAGGAAATGAAGAAGTGTCTTTTGTCAGCTGAGCTCTGTCTAGAAGTTTGTCATAACTGTGTCTTGTCTCCCTCAGTTTGTAGTGATGCTTGGATCCACCCACACCCCAGTGCAGGACAGCAAGCAATACAGAACGGAAGGTGAGTACGTTGTGACACACTTCAGCCTTCAACACCCTCAGAGGACTGTGTTATACAGAAACTGTGTTTCACTGTTACAATTTACTGGATCATGTCCAAATTATATTAAGGTACATAAGTGTCGTTGTTGTACCGGGGACGGAGAGAAATGAAGCAGGCAGATGTCAGTAAAAGTGGAATTATTTATTAATATACAGAGAGGGTTATATCCTCTAGGTCACTTGAATGGCATAAGGTCATTGGTTCCTTGACCATCCACCTCTCAGCATGATTGTCTAGATTCAATAACACCTATTCCAAAACAATTCTTCAGCTAACCATAACAATATTGCAAAACATCTTGCACCTGCAAGATAAAGAAGTTAGTTTACAGAAACCTCTAACTGTTTCTCAGCCAGCATCCGTGCAAAAGTCTTCGCTTTCACACGGACACTGGCAGAGAGCTGGAAAATCTCTCTGCAGCCAAGCTTTCAGCATCCACATATAAGTACACAGTAAGTACTTCACATAACGCTAAACTAGAGGTTAGAACTTGGCAGAGTTCGAGTACTACCAGTAAGAGCTCAGACAGGGAACCCAGGTGGCAAGGAAACTGGATGTCAAACATTTACCAAACGGAACACAACCTCAACTTGTATCCTTGATCTACAGTTAAAGATAGCACCATTTAGCTGAAAAACAAGTTTGTGTTTGAATCATGCCTGCTATGTCTGGCTTGTGATTACTGCCCCACTGCAATCCCCAGTTCCAAGTTATCCACTGCCGTACACTCATTCCTGTTCTCATTCCCCAACATAATTGATCATAAGATTATCAGTAACGCATACCAATGTCAGTTACTTCACTTAAAAATGCCCAAAATATTGCTCTTCATTCTCTTCACAGGAGCATATTTCTTAATTTTTTTTTTTTTTTAATTCAAGGACTAAATGGCATTTTAAGTTTGTTTTCGAAGTGTTAGGGCAGAAGCTTACTTTTGACTTTTACATGAAGCTTGCACTCCACAAAATTTAAGCACACACTTCTGATACTACTCATCTAACAACATATATCTGTCTCATAACTCAAGATTAATATTTGCATCATGGAAGAATAGCTAGAGAACCTAGGTATGAAAACAACTTAAAAGACATAAATCTATTGCAGCTGAATCAAACAGAGCTGCTTCAGAAAGAGAAGGGCAAAGACATCTCTCATTCTTGTCACTTGTCAGAAAAAAAGAATGCTTAATGAACAGATTTTTTTTATTAAGAAAAAAATTAATTTTTACCTTGTACTATGTTATGCATGATAACACAATTAAACTGCTTCATTATAGTTGAAGATGTAATTTTTTTTCTTTTTACATGTCTTCTCAATAAGATTAAACCATCTCATTATTCATTTGGATTAAAACATCCTGATTTTCAAAACTGAAAAAATGGCTTTCAGTGTGCTCACAGAAAGTAGTTCTGAAGTTATTCTATGACAAAAGACTGCAGCCATACCAATGAACTGTCATTAGGTAACAAAATGGAACATGGACAGAGTACTTTAGTACATTAAGACTATAGTGCCCAGTTAAAAATTGACAAATATACAAAGGGATGAGATAATTAATGCTTCTTAGTTTGCTTTTTTGGTCTCTAAATTACAACCTTCTTCCTCATTCTGGCACACTATTAAGACTCATTTTGTTCCTTCAGTAAGTAGATCTGAAGCAGCATTCCTGCCTAGTGTCATTTATAACAGCTGGCAACACTACAGATGCAAAAAGGCCCAGGGTCAGTCATCATCAGTTAAGATGCGACTCTACACGTTTGCAACACAGAAGAAGTTGTTGCAATCTTAAAAATAACTGATCCAAGGTTTGAACCTAAGGGCTTCCACATAGTGGAAATGTGAAATTGAAGCTAGGCATTTTTAAGCTATTAAATCCACATTTTCAGAAGTATCAGAGATGTTTATTGCCTCTACATCTCCAAATTGACATATATGAGGACCCTGACCATCACTAGACTAGGCCTCTATATGTTATGAAAATAAAGAAAAATAAAAAAGTGCTTCACAATCCCTGAAAATTTCCAAAACACCAGAAACCAAAACAAACAATTCTTAGAAATTTAAGGTTCGCATTTCTAAGCCGCACTTCTTTCCCAGTCCCTATGCTCAGCATTTGCAATCAGCAGATCTCTAGTTCCACACATAATACACCTTCGTAATGCTCTTTATCTCCATCCGCCTCTAGTTCTAGTTTCCCTTTTCCTCTATCACATTTCTGTTACAAATAATGGGAATTCTAGTTTCTTGAAGACATACTAAAATGGGCAAATATCCTTAAAGCGGAGATCTTGTTTGAGGTAGACACTGAGAGCACTAAACATATTAGATATTGGACACATATTAATATTAAGATGTAGGACTAGACAGTCTTCTGCTTATAGTTGCACTGACAGATGTGAATTTGTCCCTACTAATACATTAAGTTACACTGCCAAGTTTAAATCTGAATTTAGGAATTTTTTGTCTTGCAACTAATTCTTCCTATTGGTGAAGCAAAATTAGGCAGAGGACTCTACTGTGCTTCTTAAAAAATTCTAGGAAATCTGGTATTTTCTTCTCCTCCTCCACTCTACCTCCTAAATGAATGCAAGAAAGCTAACACTGCACAAGAAAGATCTTAAGGGACAAGATCTCTTGAGACAATTTGATCCTCCCATTGCTCTGAAGGAAGAAATGGGCCACTGGGGGCAGACCACCCGGGCAAGGGACTCCTTTGGGACTGATGGTCAGGATTCCCTTCCTTTGAAGGCAAACACGTGCCCTGCAGCAAAGGGCTGCAGTGCACATGGGCAGGCTGGCTATTATCAATTAGCCGGCATAACAGCAGCCTGTCTCCTGCAGCCTTGCCTTTGTGCTGGGATGAGAACACTGGCTCAGTAGCTCACACTTCTTGCCCCAGAGCATCCCTGGTTTGCACCTGGGCTATGCAGACCTGCTCAGACCAGGCTTCACAGGATGCAAACACACCTCTCAGTGCAGCAGGCACTGCAACAGCATTTTTCTAGCCCAGAGCTGACGACTGGACTATATAACATACCTGAAGGTGTTGCATACGTAGGTGAGCAGTAATTTACAAAGTCGTCAGAATCTACAGCAGGAAGGGGGAGGGGACTAGAACAAGATGATTTTTAAGGGGCCTTCCAACCCAAACCATTCCATGATGAATCAGTAAAACAGAAGTACACATCAAGTTTGGAGTTCATTGGTTGGAAACTGAGGGGTAAATATTTAAATATCACATTTAAATGCAAAAACATCAAATGTAATTTTAAAAATTATCTACCAAAATGTTTCCAGACACATCAAATAACCCAAAAAGGACTATCATGTGCATCTTGAATCATAACATTTGAGAATGATTAATTCATTGTGCAACAGATGCAGAGAAAGACTTTCCATTCTCATCACTATTGCTATTTTAGAAGCCTGTCTTAGGGGAAGGCTACATATTAGCTTGACTTATTTATCCCACAAAATAGAAGGTGCAGAGAATAGTCCTGTTTCTTTACCCACTACATCCAGATGGAATTAAATGATATAAGGAACTTAAACTCCTGATAATTTTTATTTCCACATTCAGTTTTGAGCATCTGGAATATTTTGAACATTCCACCTTTTAACAGAATATTTTTATATCACAACTAATGATTTTCAGTGCAACCCTGAAGATGGGGGAATTACTTTCTTTTTTAAGCAATCATTCTGAAATATCTTTCAGACTGTATAGATATACCAAGCAGATCAGACCTGACCCAGTACGTGAACAGTGTCACACTTTCACATACGTTAACATTATTTCTGAATCACGTCAAGCTGGAACTTGGAAAGTCAAAGACATTCAGGGTGACTAATATGCCCGACGCAAGAAGAGGGCATGAAATGGAAGAATTCGAGACTGAGAAGACAATGCTGGAATGTAAATTTTTGTATAGACTGACAGCAATAAAATGCTATATAAATGCTAAAGTTTAAACTGATTCATTCAATTTTAAAGTACCACTTATTAGACTGTGTTCATTATCTGGAAAAGCAATTTGAATCCTTAAATGATTTGCATGATTCAAGTATATCAAGGTTTAAACACAATTCTCTTTTTTTTTCCCTAAACAGGAAAAGCACAATAATACTGCAAACAAGAAAACCACCCAAATTACTCAGCCTTCCCTTCTGTGCAAAAATGTCAGTATTATTAATTGAGCATTTTTAGTAAATGTTTTCCATACGGAGATCATATAGATGAATTAGATATGCACAACATTAGCATTTATTTCATTTTACACTTACTACAGTTGTCATATATATCTTTCCAGAAGATGTGTTCTTATGAACACTGAAATCTCATTGACGGAGAAAATACTCCTCTTATTTTGTCTCCTGGTAATAATCTATTTCTAGAAAAATCTCATTTATAACACCACTTATAATCACAGAACTGGTTGGCTGAATAGACATACTATTATTATACAGTGCACATTCCCCCTGCAAAGCGAGTTATTATTTATTAATAATGTCAGAAGGATTTGTAAATTGAGGGGGTCTTTCCCTAAGCCTTCATCCTGGGGAATAATATACACACATTCTCTATCACAAAGCAGCTTCATAGAAGTATATATAGATGAAGTATTGACATGGCAATTCTTGCAGAAGCAAGCTCATGTTGTGTTTTAAATGCAAAGTTACCTGGTGTAGATGTGATACTGGTTCTTTACACATACAGAAGAAAAAAATTTAAAAACCCCAACCTTCAAATATTTCATTATCATGTAAAAAGGTAACTACAATTAAAAACACAGAAACAAATTTCACTTACTGTAAAATTAATTTTAAAAATCCCTGTAGTTGTCATAGCTTACAGCTTAATGAATTGGTTCTCTTCCTTTACTTTAAAATCAAGCATGAGATACATAGTAAAATGGAGATGGTTATACATTTTATTACCATGTTAAGGTTAAGAAATAAATATGCAAATACGGAATTCTGAATTACTTTAGAGACCATGCAAGTACGCAAGGTTTATAAATATGAAAGGAAGTCAGCCCTGGTGAAAACTCATGCAGCTCCACTGACATTCTTCATAAATGTATATTTTTAGAAGTGCATTTATACTGCCTCTATTAACACTTTGGGTACCATACCATACAAATACGTATCATTTTTTTCCTCAATTTTACCCTATCAACAGTTTTCAACAGGTTCAATCTTTTTAAGACTTACCCTAAACTGTTGGTTGTGACTCTTCCTTTCACTTTAAGACAAATCTAAAATTTACCACTATTTCGCTGTGATGGATTTTCCTTTCAGTACTATTTCTCCCTCCTCCATACTGTTCATTGCTTCTGTTATTGTTTACAAATTCTGGGTTTGTGCTGACTGTGACTGAAATTGAGAAAGGATTATTCTGTTCCCAAAACTAGCAAGTCCAAATCCTTCCCTCAGGATCAAATCTGTCAATCCCTACCAGAAGTGCAAGCACTGATTTTCCCCTAGACTGAATGCATTACACCCAGAGAGGGTTTTCTTACCTATAGCAAAAAAAAAAAATAAAAAGAGGAAAAGCTTCTTTTTAATACTCAGGCACAGAATTCTAAGGCTGCAAGAAACATCACATCTTGCTCTTCGCTTTTCACTTCGAGTGACTTTCTAAACGTATCAGTTATTTTGTGCCTAGCCATCATTCTCTTCATAACCCCTCACTCTTCTGAATTCCTAAAGGATTATTTTTATGTTGGATGAAACCAAGAATCAGGAAGAGACAAAGCAGAGCACTCTAATGCATCAGGTGAGACAGCCCCTTAAGCTCAGTCATCTGCCAAGTGGGCGGCACATGGGCACTGTCTGGCCACACACAAACTCCACACGAGCCACAGCTGCCTCTTCCCAAGGCATGAAGGAGCATGAGGTAGCTGGCAGTGCTCTAAAAGCCGAACAGGGACAAAATCCCACTGGACTTGACAAAAGCTTGAAATTATATTTTTCACAGTGCATGCAGAAGCCAGGCAGAGGGACAGAAGGCTCAAATCTCCAGGACACCAGGCTTTATGAGGTATTTTTTTCGCAAACTTCTAATTAGCTTGTACATATTTAATGACAAGTTCACTGTGGCTACTCCTTTTCTCCCCAGTTATATTACCAGTTACTGAATACCACAGACATTTCTTTCATGGGAAAAAAAAATTCCAGTAAAATGTAAGGTATCTTTGAACACTTGCTGAGCTTTTCCCATTATTTGTGCTACCACTAGGCTACTAGCACCAAAATCCTGAACAGCCCTATCTTTTTGTAAAACAATAAAATAGCAAAATTATAGCTTTGCACTTCCGAGAAGACATACCGACACAATGTGGAAGCACTGTGTAGAAAGCAACTTCCCTCCTAATTGATTCTGTGGAATCTCTTAAAACAGAAATAAAGAGATGAAAATAATCATGGTGGGAGGTCTCATTAAACTTTCCAAGGAGCTGTCTTACTGTGAATCAGCACAAGGTAAGAACCTACAAAGCTAATACACCATCTAACAAAAACCAAAACCTGCTGATCATTGTGATCCAGTGTGGAATTCCTTCCAGTTGCATTACTAACCCTTCCTCTTGTAACTTTACAGACAGTAGACAAACAAACCTTTACACTATCCCCAAGATAGCCTGGCCATTCTGTGCCAGTCAAACCACAAGACTGAGTAAACTGAGTTTTTCCACCACATCTTAACTCTTAATTCATGACTTTCTGGGAAACAAAATTGAAAGGCAGCAGTTTCTTATCTTAACTCTCTTGTCAAAGCCTGCTTGCAGAAGTAAGTGATAAAAACTTCACCTGAAATGTTATCATACCCTGAGAGTTACAGTTATTTAGAAGTGGCACGACAATTTACCATGTTTGTCAAGACTGTTGGACAGGAGGTCACAAAGTATTTCCTCCCTTCCTTCCTCCTACACTTACAATCTTAATTCCCGAAGTGCTCGAAGTCCTTCAAAATCCTTTGATCTTTTTGAGAACACAGATATCAACTGAGATTGAGCAACACAGAAACAGGACCATTCAGTGACAGATTATCAAACTGCTGAATATCACAAAAATATGCAAGATAAACACAGCCTTAGCTCTAAGACTAGCTGATTGCAGATATGAGGCAGTATATTTACTCCAGAGCATAACGCCTGTTTTCTTTTCTTGTAAACTCTGTAGTGGTGATCATATGAAGGCTGGAAGGAGCATCTTTCTTACATCTGAATTATTCTTTTTCATGCAGACATGAATCTTGTGGAATATTTGATGACTTAAAGCAAGGAAGAGAAGTCAAAAGAGAGCTGCATGGGACCTGCACCAAGAGAGACCAAAAAACTGGAGACAGCCATCACCACTGCAAGACTTTAAGCATTAAGACACTCACCTGCTGTGGACTCACAGCACGGAGCTTTTCTCCTTTCCATAGCTCTCTAAAACAGGACAGGTTGTAATTTTGGTGCCACAAAGGAATACCTGGGGACCAACCAATGAACTACCTATCT
Source organism: Eulacestoma nigropectus (assembly GCA_013397775.1). NCBI lineage: Eukaryota > Metazoa > Chordata > Aves > Passeriformes > Eulacestoma > Eulacestoma nigropectus. The sequence continues at coordinate 290,073 of VZTE01002323.1, forward strand.
TCCTCTCCACGTATTAAAATTATTCGCACCCCTTCTACTCTCCCATTTTTGCCCAAAGTCCTTAGGTGTGTCACAGCATATGTTGTTTTCTGTTGTTCACTTGATTTTAAATGGTACCGTAATTCTGCATTTTCAGATTTTCTGTCGGTTGGGCTAGGGAGGTAGGGGATGTATATACATGTGAGTATCTTCTTGGAACCTCCCAGCTACCAACTTCTGTGCCCAGAAAATACCTAGGAGCCAGACAAGCAGATCTAACCCTCCAGTTTTGAGTAATGAACACACCTTGGCTACACCATCAATCAAGTCATGCTTTGACACAAACAGTCTGCCAAATCTCAAACCTCTCTGCTTTGATTAAGGTCATCAAGAAGGCAGATCCATTCCTGAAAGCAAATTCAAAAAAAAATCTCTGCTGATAAAGTTTGCAGCTGACAGGAAAGAAAGATGAAAAACAGGTGAAATGTTAATGATAACAGCTCCACTCAGCTTTCTTTAGCATAGAGATGGGTTGAAAAAGATGAATTTCAGTCCTGCTAGACCAGCTTACTTGAAACAGACAGTAATGCACCCTCTGCTCAAGGAGAAGGACTACAGTTGAGAGATATTTAGTCAGGATCAAACTTTGGGGCCATAGGGAGTACCCAGAGGAGTGGTACCAGCTGCTGCAGAAGACGGGACCTGCTGGGGGAAGACTGACCACACACATGCAGAAAATACCCCAGTGCCATTTCCCACAAGGGCAGCACTGGAGTTCCTCACAAGTAAAATGAACAGCAGGCAGGAGCACTCACAGTCTTGGGAGAAGCAGCCTGCCCTGGAGTGCAGACGGAAACTACATCCGAAATCCTGCTGCCAGAGGAAGGGCGTGCACAGGGGCCTAGGAATGCCGCTCAAGCTGCTGGTTGCTGTGGGTGCCTGCAGGATGCAGAATGCATGTACCACATCACATCAAAGTGAGGAAGCTGATGAGGCCTTCTTTAAATAACACGAGGAAGTCTCTGGATCAGACCCTTGCTCTCACAGGGGTCTGCAACTGCCCTGACATCTTTAGCAAAGGCAGCATGGCAGGATACAAGCAGTTGAGAGAGATTTTTGGAGGATGTCAGAAGTAACTTGTTGACATTTGTACAGGATGGGCCAACCAGATGTGATGCACAGCTGGATCTGCAGTTCACTAACACAGGAAGAATGGGGTGGGCATGGGATAATCAGTTGTAGCGTTGGCTGTCACGACCTTGGAACAGGGTTCAAGATCCTGAAAAAGGTGAAAAAGTGAAGTACAGATGCCAGATCTGGGAAAATAATGGAGTAAATCCTCCTGAAATACATTTCACATGAAAGAGCACACAACTGGGAAGAGTCAGAATGGGTTTACTAACAGTAGATCCAGCTGGACCAACATGGTTGTTCAACCTCAGAACCCAGAGGAAGAATGGATGGGGTAGCATAATACCAGGAATGGGACAAAATTGAAGAGATTTGTGTGTGACAATTTTAATGGCATTATTAGCCTTCTTTTTCTACAACTAATAATAATTAGACTCATAACCTTTCCATTATTTTACAAATAAATTCTCAGCTTTACATATATAAAGTGTATGCTTATTTGCTTACTTACATGCACCCTCCTCACCCATAACAGGATTTCTGGAGTAACAGAAGGTCAAAGTGTTTCAGCCCCAGTCAACAGTGGCCTCTGGGTCCACGGCACTTGAGTTGCTGGAGTTGCAGATTCCCATGCCACCTTTGTTTGCCTTAGCTTTGTAGGAAGCACAAGTGAAGCATTTCCTTTGAGTTTGCCTTTAAAAGGCAAAAATTTACCAGTTCTGTGCAGAATCTATTAGATACAGTACAGATGAGTCTTGCAGATGCAGATGATAAATATGCACAGCATATTTATGTGTGTATAATGTCATTTCATGTAAATGAAATCCAGCCTTTCACACATTCCCGGAGTGTCCTTCTGGGTTCCCAGCTGAATAGGAATGCCTTGTGCCCAGGAACTGGGCCACCTGAGCTGCCACCTGCAAGGGCAAGCCAGGACAGAGGGTAACCGAAGTCAAGTAGAACAAGAACAAACTGAAAGATCTGATGGCATAAGGTTTAGTCATACCCCTCACCCCTACCCCATCTAACTGCAAGAAAAAAGGGACAAAGGGACAAATTGCAAAGGAATTGAGACAACAGGGTCACACGGTAAAGTGACTGAAGAAAATTTGGGGTCCCAAGGTGAAAACCTCAAAGTCCAGCCTGTTCTGGCCTGCTCCTGTGAGCAAAGCTCCTTGTTTGCCATGCACGACTGCTCCTCTATGTTCTCTCACCAGGCTCCCCTGGAGATTTCCTAGTTGCACCCCTTCCTCTGTTAGGTACAGAGCGTGCAGCCTGCCCTTCCAGCAGAAGGATCTCCATGGCTCAGAGTGCAGCAGCCACTACCTAAGCAGCGCTCCCCTGCTGGTCTTGTCCTGTCAGTAGAAAATACCATTTTTCCTTGCTTTTCTTTCTTTCCCCCCACCACGTTTTTCTAGTTTGTTTTCCCCTTTCTTTTCATCCTTTAAAACACAACACAAAACATCCTTTAAAACACAAACAATACCACAGAACAACTGATCAACATGAGAAAGAGTTGGGTGTCTTTTGAGTATACACCACCAACAAAAAGTGCAGAGAAGCCCTTCAATGCAGGTGGCTCACAGTCACCCAGTTGCAGGATATGCGTGGACTACACCAAAACCCGAAAGGATGTAATGTGCAGATTAGCTTTTTATCCAGGTGTCACAAGCCTCTGAATAGTTCCCCCTGATGTGACAGGGGCTTACTTCTCACACACAGCTTTTTGAATAGCTGACAGCCCCATCAATAGAGCCACTGTCATTCTGAGATTGCACAAGTGCAAGCACAGATGCAGTTCTACAAAAAACACCCTCATCTATTTGCTTTTTGAGCAAAACAATTTCTCATAAGAATATGCTGGTTTATATATTTCAAGACTCTGAGCATTCTCCGCCTCCTGCCTGTTACCCAGGGAGACTATATGATGGCATGGTCACCATGGAAACAGTGGACAAACTTAAGATGTTTTCATTGCTGTAGATAAAAGCCATCTGCATTATTTTTTTTCATTTCTGTTTCTCACACCACCAGCTCAGACTCCCAAGCCAAACTGTGGCAGCTGTGGTGCCACCCTAAAGCCAAGAATCATGTACCATTCCCAAAGCAGGCTCCCCATGACATTCCTAGGCTCACAGGTGGGGGACAGGGCAAACATCCTACAGGTAATAACAGCATGTGTTTGCTGCAGCAGCCACTTGCCCTCCTTCCTCCCCCACCTCATAGCAGCCCACTTGGAAGATGTTCTTGGATCACATTCCAAGAGGGAAAAAGTATATAGTTTGCCTAAACAGATGAAAAAGGGGCTGAAGAGCATTTTTCTAAGTTTAGGAAAAATGTATTCCAACTCAGGTTTTGACTCTTTAACTAAGGTTCTGAGTTATTAAAGATAAGATTTTTTTCTCCGAAATTGAACCATTTCCATTTCCCCCACATTCATTCAAAGACCCTTATTAGCTGTACAAGCTTCTCAGTCTTACTTCCAAAATTTTCTGTCACAAATGTGATTTAGTGTCCCAAAGACACCATCTTCTACATACTGGGCACAGATATTACTCAAACACAACTTCAATCAAATAATTTAAGTAATAGCACAAAAAAACATTTACTCACATAAACAGGGAACTGGACATACACCCTGACAAAATTTGGGCTATGATATACGAGTTATTTTTATTAATACAGCATTTCGAGGATGGGACCCAGATGTGAAAATTTCGGAGTGCAACAATAATTTAAATTCCTTTTTTTTTTTGTCTGATTTAGAAGTTGGTAATCACCAGAGAAGTTCTTGACCATGAGTATTTGACACTAGTGGTATAATCTCTCTGTTTATTCAGGAATAGTTGATCAGAAATTTATAAATAATTATGTTCATGATATATGAGATGAAAGTTCAGTGAGCAGTCTTGAAGTTGGGCTGTTTCTCTGTGACTGACAAATAAAAACGCATTTTCCTCTGCAGTAGGCCAAGACGACTGAATACAACCAGAAACATCTATTAATTAAGCATCAAGTTAGGTTTCTGCAGTGTTTTCGAGACAAAAACCGGATGTTCTGTTACACATAATTAATTTGCTGGAGGTTGAGTTTTGGATTGCAGTTCTTGCAGGTTTTTGGCTTTTTAGGAACCTTTAGGATGTTTCTGTTTTTCTAGTCATTAAGTCAAATTTGTGACATTGCTACATGAATATACCCTTTCCAAGTACTAAAAAATTATTGTAAAAAGCCAATTTCTTCACAATGGCACTTCAGTTAAACTGACAGACATCTCAGAGAATGCTTCTCAATTTCAGTAGTCACTTGTAATTCTGTTTTAATCTCTCAGTAGGTAGAAATTTACTGTTTAATGTTACATGCCTGTTATGTGCTTATGCTCTTTGTAGCCTATAAATCCTCTGACTCCTATCAAAACAATGCAACAAAATAATTTTCCTATTGGATTTTATTAAAGTTGGAAGCTTCCTACCAAATTAAAGACCTGCCTATAAGTTAAAGACAGTCACTGAGGAGGCAGCTGGTGTTTTGACAAGCCAGTTTCTTCCCTGCTTGTTTACAGCCAATTCTACCCTGCACAACAGTCTTCAACAAAATCCTGCCCCAGGCTGTGATCAGGACACTTCTGAAGCAACTCTAATAAAATAGATTTTCTTTTTCTTTTATGCTAAGATTATTTTTCCAAATATCACATCACTCATTATTTTTTTACTTCAAATCCTTTCCAGCTTCTTTGCTGAATGCTTAAACCAGAACTGAGTATACTCTTGAAGTAAAGGTCTTAACATTCAATTAAGAAAAAACTATAAAAAGTTCCTATTACCATTTGATATTCTCATATATTTCAGAATTACAGACGCTTGTTCATCCTGTCAAGTAAACCCCAAACCCTTCTTTACTACTGTCATTATACTCAATATCCCACTGATAATGTACACAACGCAGGAATACAATTAGAAGAGCTCAGCACTCTGAATTAAGAATACAAGTAAATTGCTGCTAGTTGTTTTCAGGTCCCAACTTCAAAACATAAATAGCTTCTTTTAAGTTTAAAATGTATTACTTTAAATCAGTGAGACAGCCTGAAACGAACTGACAACCAAAACTATCTAACTTCAAGGAAAAGCTATAGAGAAAAGATCATCAAGGTTGAAAATAATAAAAAATACAGTTTGCAATCTTTCTGCCAAGATTTGCTATTTCCATACCCTACTGTTTAAATAAATAAATAATAAATAAGCAAAGGAAAAATTAAAGCTATAGTAATATAGAGCATTTTGAATCACAAAGCATCTCTCAGTGGCAAACACAAGACACTGGATGTTTTGTGTTTCCCTATCAGCATCATAAACATGCAGCAGTCAAAAAAATTCAGTGGAAAGAAAAGAGCGGCAAGGCATTAGGAGGTTTTGGTCAGTCCGACTTTAATCTCGAAAGGCTCCTGAAACAATGTGTCTTTCTTAAGCAGGAAGGGATCAGAAAAACGAAAATGAGATTCTCCACTAGATTTTTAAGAGTCTTTTCTCCAGAAAGACTCCTAAAACAAAGACTGTTCTTAAGAAGAAATCAGCTCTCCTGCAATGTTGCCTATCCAATGTTTTTGATTGTTTACTCTTTCTCCAGGGTAGTAGTTGAAAGCACGGACACCTATCATCCTTTTTGTGGACAAGATGCAATAATTATGACCATCCTCACTAATCCAACCTATAAACTTACTAAGTGAAAGAAACCTATGCAGGCCAGAGTAGGCGGTCATGCCTAATAAGTTTAAAGATCTCCTTCCATTTATCAAGGATGAAATCAAGAGGCATTTTGTCACAATTTGTAAATGTCCATAGGCTAGAAAGGATTTATTTTTAGAGATCAATCTACCAGCCAGAGTTTAATGAAATCTAATAGCTGCATGTTGTATAATATACAGAGATTTTCCAGGCTCCCTTATGTACTGTATAGAACTGTAGCAGAAGACACACAAGTTTTTCGCTCCCTCAGTGCAGCAGAAGGAATATGAAGATTTGAAATTGAAGCATTTATGATGAGATTTAGTTTGTGATTTGAAATTCTACCTGTCATTTGAAGTATAATAATCTCTTACTCTTCAATAAAACCTATCAGTGTAGAGAGGAGAAATTATTTGCTTTACAAAAATTTTTTGGGATATAGACTAAATCAAGGCAGCTAAATGCTTTCTCTGCAAATTTATTTTGCTGTAAGTCAAAGCTATATCTGGAAGGCCAGCTGTGGAAAAGCAGCGTATGGGAGGACTTGATGCTGCATTTTGGAAGTTTGGCAAGGTGCAGAGCACCAGCAGATGAGCAGGACGGACAAGCACAGAAGCCAGGGAGAGGAGGTGACTGCAGGCCAGGAGGAGGAAAGGCAGTCTGAGGAACCATCTTTAAGTATTAAGAGGTTAACTAAGCGACTGTAAAAGTCAAGGACACTGTGACACCTGCACACTTAAATCCGAATAAGATAATGTGTACAGAAAGCAAGATACACTGCACTGGGTGGTCTTGCAGCAAGGTTCTTTAGTTGTTGCCAATAAATGACTGGATAAATACCTTTCTTTAACATACCTCTGCCTCATTTTATAACTAAAGATGCTCTTGCATCCAAAAAGACATCCATCTATACCACAACTAATTCAGAGAAAGCAAAGGCCAAGGATGAGATATAACTAAAACATTCTATCACACACAACTTTAGGAACTAGTGAGACGTGTATAAAAATCAATACTTCGAGGAGAATACTACTTTAGCCCTAGTACTAGTACTGCTTTGTGCTTAACTACATATGTGAAGTAGCTCAGGTGGAAAAAAAAACCCACCAAAATATTTTTGAGTGCTCTTTTTCACCTGAGATATACATAAGGTTGTGGTCACCTTATTCTGATAGCGAAACTGAGTGCTTTTAGCCAACCAACAGGTTTTTTCTGTTACCAGAATGTATTTATAGTGGTACCTCAGACCAAGCAAGCCCTGAAACTCTCTTGTCCCTTCTATTCTTCCCAAAGAATTGCAGTTTCCCTGTTTATCTGCTGCTAGACCCAAGCAACTGTTCAAGCATCTATAACAGCACAGCTCCACAAAGCACCACTCCTGGAGCTGCCTATGTTGCCACAGCCCACCCCCATTCTCAGGATGATCTTTACATCTACCTAGTTTACAAGCAAGCTTTCAGAAGTCTTCTAAAGATAGACAGCTCTATGTGTCTTGAAATACAGTGCCATTACTCCCAGTGATAATGCTGGCTTGAGACTTAAAAGGACAGTCAAGCCTTTAATCCTTCAAAATTACAAGATGAAAGAGAGGATTGAAGCAATATTTTCAAAAATGTCAAAGTGATTCACATGTCTAGTTCTCTCCTGAAATTTTGAGAATGTAGGCTTTAAAGTTGCTTAACAACTTATTTTAAGGGACCCAAATTTCTAAATAATGATAAGTATGCTCCATTTATGTAAAAATGAAATGAGAGCATGCTCAGAACTGATTCTTGAAAATATTGAGATTAAAGGAGTCAGAAGACAGAGGAACAGAATTGTTCAGATTTTTCAAGCATGTCAGTACAGAGCAGCCTGTACGTCTTTCTATAATTAGATCTCTCACATCTGATAGAAATGCAAATTGTTTAGAAGCAAAAAGGGTTTGCTTTTTATATTTGCTGTATATATATTTATTTATATTTGGAAAAAAAATATAGAGCTACAGTTAGAATCGAGTCAGCCCATTGCTGAGTACTAAATAACAAGGGAGATGGATATTTCTGGAGAAAAAGAAAAGAAAAAATAGAAACATCAAAACCAACTAGAAAAAAAAAAAAGGGAATTTCATATTCTTTTGTAAAACTACTTTCTGTTGATTTACTGGTCTCTCCTTATAACAATCAAGATTGCAGAACATACAGCCTTCCCTTGTGCCATCTGCAAGCTCCTATGGCCTAGCTCTCCTTTAAACTATTATATAGGACTCTCATCCTTCACTTCAACATTCCTATTTCTGCCTGATATGGGAGAAAGTCTGGCTGGTCTTTTAGAGATTTTTCCCTTCCAATACCCACGCAAGTATTTCTTTACTACGCTAAATGCTGCACTGGACTAGTTACTAAGCAAATCCTTGCTGCAATGCAAGTCTGAGTTTTTGACTTCCCTTTTGGGTGGCTATTTGGTTTTATGCAGCAGCAAGGAACGAATCTGTCACTGAACCTTACAGTTTCTATCACTGTAAATTACAAACCCACAAATATTTTAGCAGATTAATTCTATGTAGCTTATCACTGGCTCTTGACTGAGACCAGATGATAATAGGGAACTTCAGGGTGCCAGCAGCATTGGGGCAATTGTAGACCTTCTACAGAAGACAGGAGCCACCTAAATCTCACTACTTGTCTACAATCCACATAAAAACAAGGCTGAGGAGAAAGCAGTTTTTTATCAATTACCCTACATATTGCATTTTTCTTTCTATGTCTCAAAGGAAATCTGTTTTTTCATATACAAAAGTAAAAAGTATATTTACAGCTCTTTTCTCCTACATATTTCTAACCAGTCCAAGTACCTGGTTAGATCCTATCAGATTAGCATCCAGGCTGCATCTCTAGATGCCGTAAAGCTTTCGTCTATTCACTTCTGCAGCTTACCTTCACTGGATCAACAAAAATTTACTAGGCCTACAGGCCATCTACTGGAAGGTAATGACATCTTAATATCATGTGAAAGCCACATGTGCTGAAAAGACATTTGCTTTTTATCTCTCAAGGGAAATCAAAGATAATCAGGCAATCAACATTGCTATTTGAACGAAAGGAAAATAAAACAAAGCCCATCAATATCATCCACTCCCCAGAATTCTTAAATTCTAGTTTATGACAAAATAGTGAGTTTTAACAAATTTTATATTCAGCTAATTTCTATCTTCAACAGAAATTTTAAAATAGTTAAATTCAAACTTTAACTCAGAATAAAAGAAGCCTTATTTCATATATACATAAATAAGCGTGAGACAAGTCTGTTATTTTGTCTTTTTTCCCACCGATCTCTGCAATGTAAAGCTTTTTGTCCAAGCTATTTTTAGATTCATTGCTTCCGCTTACTTCCATTAAGCAAAATATTTCTTTACTCTGCTAATCCAGTTATTAAACACATGTTAAATTCAAAGGTTAGTCAAGGGATTAGGATGGCAGAAAAAAAAACTGATCAGAATTTTATGTTTCCTTTCGAAATTTCTATTTGTATCCCATTTCTATTTACAATTAACACTGATTGCCCTTCGTGATACATCTAACTAAGGTAGGATTTCTGCTTCTTAGGACAAACAGCTAGGCAATGACTTTAGTTATATTTAATTCCAAAAGCTACTCTGCTTTCTCAGGCGGAAGAGGCATCTCTTCCCCTCGTAAGGTAACGTGTCAGCTGCCAGATTTTATACAGTGGTCCTGAACTCTTTTACCTTGATGATACAGGCTGGGTCATGCCAGTCCTGAATCATGTGAGGCCAAGGAGCAAGACTTCACCCACAGGCAAGACCTCAGCTTGTACAAAGGAGCAGAGGGAGAGCGGACAAATTCTGCTTGTGAACACACCAGGCAGCAAGCCATGCCAAGGCTAAAGGAGTGGAGGGACAGCAGCTTATTTCTGAAACACGGACATTACAAAATGGAAAGCCACCACTGGAAACCAGAGTAGATTATGTATTCGTATGGATCTTTTGGAGAAACATACAGCTCCATTCTACCCGTAGTTTACTGTGTAGGCTTAATTTAGCCTTGCATAAATTACCATCTGCAAGATGTCCCTAAACATTTTTTTTTTTCCCCTTGAGTTTGCAGCTTTCCACATCTACTCCATTCTGGGCAATGTTAGCTAGGCGAACATTTTCCCACCATGTATATTAGCTGGCATTGTTTCAGAATCAGTGCTAGTTTGTTTTCCAAGTACATCATTGCACCACAGCATGATTTAAGAGCTAAATTGTCACACTCCAGACCAAGATTTTAAATGTGATTTAAAAACCTCACGTAGTACATTGGAATCATCACCAGGAAAATCACTAAAGAAAACTATAGACACAAAAAGCTTCATGGTCTTTTGCATCTTCTTTCTTTGCTTGTGATGGGGCTCAATGGAATTAAAGATGTCACTTAGCAAATGGCAACAAATAGCTGCTCACAGTTCATCTTCTAGATGAAAACAATCCAAAACAGCAAAAAAACAATCCTAATATAATTTTTAACAATGTCACTGACATACATGGAGTTACATTTTATGGAAGAAAAGAAAGAAAAATGAAGTAAAAGATCCACTATTTTGAAAGACAGGTAATCAAGCTGGTTTTTTAAGTATTCCATAACTTGCTAGTCTGAACTGCAGACACTTATTGCTAAGATCTCAGTCCTGACAGCCTAAACTCAGCATTTGGAGATGAATCCTTGAATACCATATCCCAAATGTCACTGGGTAACTGACAGTATAGAGCAACTCAGAGGCATAGGCTTCGCTAGCGAGTTTCAAAATTTAAAAATGCCACAAAAGATTTAGTTTGCAAGTGTTTAACAGAGATGATTTCTGGTCTGAAATAACACAACCATTGTGCATGCACTGTTTTAAGTAGCAGATGAATAGATACATCTTCTCACTCTGAAGGACATGACTGGATTTCAGGAAGAACTGAGAAGTATATTCCCTGCCTATTACCATAAACACATCAAAAATACACATCCACTCTTACAGGTCTCTGAATGTTACTTGTTTCACAGTGAAACCCTCTGACAGCAGAGCTTTTCCTAAGCCTTCCCCTGAAGTACAGACTCCAGTCAAATAAATTTTCACTTGATCTTCTGACACTTCATCTTTAATAGGTTAAAAATAGCACGTAAGCCTAACACAAACGATATCCAACTGATTGAAAACTAGCGCTTTTTTCATTTGTTTTATTTAGGAAAAGGGAAAAAAAAAAATTAAAAAGTAGTCCTCCTCACCAACTTGCTTAATTTGGCTAACTTTCTAGGGGCTCCCACTGAAATTATGGACCTCTCTTTTAATTCAGTAAGAACAAATGCTAATTTTACATTTTTAGATCTATAGACAAAGGATAAATTAATACACCAAGAGAAAAAAACAACAACAAAACCAAAAAAACAAGGGGCAGGAGGCAGGTGCTGATCTCAGCTGACGATGCATTTCATACTCAATTAAAAAAACCAAGCACCATACCAATAACATAAAAGGAAGAGTATTGTCCATAAGACAACCAGAGAAGTGCTTTTTGCCCCGTGTGGCACTAGCCAGGTCTTTACCAGCATGCCCAGTTGTGGCTGCTAAAACTAAAGAAGTATCCAGGCTCTTCACAGTTGGCCATTGGGTAAATAATGGGACCAAGGAGAAGACTAGAAAGTATAGCCTGTAAGGAAGGGTTAAATGAGTTGGGACAGTTTGCCCTGGAAAGTGAAAATTGGTAATCATTCAGTCATCAAGCATCTAAGTGGCAAATTAAAGCAGCTTAAGGTATCATTTTCTCCTCCATCTCTTCTAGCAGTAAAGTATGGGCTTACATCATAGATTTAAGGTGGAAAAAGTTTCCTGTGTCCAACACTGCAGGCTGGAACATATGACTAGGAAAGGATTTGAATCTTCATCATAGGAGGTTTTTAAGAATAGGGTAGACAAATGCTTCTAAGAAGTGACAGTTACAATCGATTCATTTATATTTGGATGGATATATGGAAAACACAGTCTCTCAAAGTCCTTTCAGTTCTCTCCAGTTTGCCTGTCAAGGATTTGCAGAGTTTACATCATGAGCGTAACTTGAATGTCTCACATTTTTTCCACGCTGCAGCCAGTTTAATGGCAAAGTGTATGCAGCTCTCAAGAAAATATTACCCAGGCAAATTGGAATAAGAGACGATGGAAGCAGAACTAAGATTTGCCAACCAAAGAAGCAGGCAGCAGTATTGTTTCACCATCCGGTTTACAGCCCACAGCAAATCAGCTTATGCATCCAACAGGAACAAAAAGGTGAAGAAAAACATTTCAGATCTGCAAAGATACACCAGGGTATTAAAAAGCTCCTCTCTTCACTGCATCCCAGCTGCCTGCTAACAGCACCACAGGCAGATACAGAGAAACACTGCTGCAATGCTACAGGACTCCAGTAACTGCTCTGAGTACAGGCCAGGACTGAAACCTGTGAAAACCATGGTCAGTTTGCCTGTGACTGACCTTCAAACCTTGACAGATTTGGCAAAGAAAAAAAGTCTCTCAGGCATAGCCATCAACAGAAAGAAGAGACATCACGAATAAGAGCAGCCAGGAATTAAAGAAATTTTACAGGAAGAGTGTGACAAGGATTCTTGATATTTGAAAAACCAACATGTAAAATAGTGCCATATGCTGACACAATATACACATTCCTGAGCAAGGCTGTAGGTGTAATAAAATATTTTTGTTAATCACTGTATGTAGTTTCCTTTCCACAACCATTATAGCTACCAAGAAGCTGTGTAGCTGCTGATCAGATCAGGGCAGATGAACCTCTAATTTAAGTTGAATTGGGTCAACCCAAATGAACTGATGACTCACTTCAGAGCACACAGCTTAGCAAAGTAAAAAGCTGGTGGAATTTACTCTCACATCTGAGATAGTATTATTATTATTATTACTAGGAGTTAGAAAGTCTCCTTCACTTGTACTCTACTGAAAGCATGCAATCCTTCTTGTGACTCTGCTGTCCCAGTTTCCAGGTATTGTCATCCTGCTGCATGGGGTGATGCTTGGAACCATTTCAAAGCTGAAATCCAGGGAAGCAAAAATCCTGTTTGAAAACTGAGTGGTAGGAGGACTCCAGAACAGTTTTCCAGGGTTTATGATGGCCTCTGCAGAAAATAGCTGAAGCATACTCAGTTTTTTGCTAATTAAAAAAGCTGACTATTTTTTCGACAGAGCCAATGTTGGAAATAGTTTTCTTCATTGGTATAAAGATATGCATACATGCTTTCATACTGGTTTTGCTTTATGTACTATGTAATAGACAACAGTGAATTTGACTTCTTAAACTGCAAAATCCTGCTGATGTTCACTATTTGCATTGTTTTGTCAGTAACATGAAAAATTGTTCTGCTTCAGTAAACATTCTCTAGACGTTGTATTTTATCATGCATTGGGTTCATAGGAGCACTAAACCTACAGTGACTTTTATATTTATAATGTGTATGGAGCTAAAAAAGTCACTGCATCAACCTGCAGACTGATACCACAGTATTGTAGAATCATAGAATTTTTGGGTTGGAACGAACTCCAGCCCCTCTGCTGTGGGCAGGGACACCTTTCACCAGTTTAGAGCCCCATCCAGTCTGACCTTGGATACTTCCAGAGGTCGGGCATCTGCAACTTCTGTGAGCAATGTGTTCCAGTGCCTCATCACACTCACAGTAAAGATTATTTTTCCTAATATCAAATCTAAACTTACTCTCTTCCAGTCTCAAGACATTCCCCCTTCTCCTGTCACTACACACTCTTATAAAAGTCCCTCTCCAGCTCTCTTATAAGGCCACTTTGAGCACTGGAAGGCCACAATTAGGTCAACTTGAAGATTTCTCTTTTCCAGGCTAAATAAATCCAATTCTCTCAGCCTTTCCCTATAAGCGAGGTGCTCCATCCCTCTAATCAACTTGATGTCCTTTCTCTGGACTCACTCCAACAGGTTGATGTCCTTCCTGTGCTGAGACCCCAGAGCTGGATGCACTGTAGGTGGGGTCTCACCAGAGCAGAGCAGAGGGGCAGAATCCCCTCCCTCGCCCTGCTGCCCACACTGCTTTGGATGCAGCCCGGGACACAACTGCCTTTCTGGGCTGCAAGCCCCCATCTCCGGCTCATGCCCTGCTTTTCATCCACCAGCAGCCCTAAGTCCCTCCCAGCAGGGTAATAAAGCTTCATAAGCAGGTAGGGGAGAGCAGACAACAGCTTTAAAATTTCACATTGGAGTCTGACACTTGGGTACCAGCACGAGAACCAAACATGGTGGCTCTGCCCCAAGCTGGCCCTTAGCAAATGCCCAAGGGAGCAAGACAAGAAGGTGCATTTCAGGTCGTCCCCTTAACAGTCTGGCTTCCTACAGAAACCTGCTCTTATCAGTGATTCAGTCCTCACGGGTTAAGAAATGGGAAAGTGGAACCGCAGGTACACGTCTCATTCTTACTATAATGAAGATGGTAATTTCCGACAGCCAGGGGAAATCTTAAATCAGTATAAGCAAATACATCACAACTCACCTTCTAGTTTCTAAACTAATTGCAATGCAAAACTGCTATAACATCCTAAGCACAATCAATCATAACCAGGCAGACTGCAATTAGATACATGGATACTAATCAGAATCAGCTACAACGCTTCTTACATCAGCCTCAGCTATGCAGAAGAAAGAAAGTGCAAAACTTTAAGGATTCCTTATGCTTTCCTAGGTCACTGTTTCCTCTCTAACATTTTAAGAAATAGAGAAACCCAGCAGTTCAGGTTTCTCCTCCTTTCACTGGAGGTGACCTTATTCGACTATCACATCAATGATTCTTTGATGTATCTCCGTCCCTACACTGTCCTGATAATAAAGCAAAAACATCAGTAACTACAGAAGCTAAGGAAAACCACTGTGCCATGTTTTATATACTTACAGTACTGTTATTTATAAGCTACCACTGACTTTTGAAGCTCAGTCTTTGACTGTGCTGCTCACCCAGGGCTACCACAGGCCCCTTGCATGAGAACTCAGTGCTCAGAATATCCTATGAGCACTTACAGACTATCTTAGGGCCCATGACAGTACAGGACCTCTCTTTGCACTGTGATGAAGGGCTTTTTTCCTCAAGATTCACTCCTTCTGATTTACACCACAATCAGGCAGTACTAATACCAGTGAAGCGAGTTACACAACATGGAGAGACTGTACCTGACCTTACAGCTCCCAGTATATATTTAAATCATTTCATGCAATTCTGAGAGCAAGATAGAGATGATAACTACTCTTTGTTCTGTCCTACTTGATTCAGCACCCAGCCCTACCATCTTCTACTTCCTTGAATTCTCTTTCTGTAAACTCAACATGAGTTCAGACTGAAAGCAAGTAAGTTCTTCTGTGTTTCCTCCCTAAGTTCATTATTACAGCATCTACATGCATAATACATTTTAATAAATTTGTTTTCACAGCATACATACAGCAAGAAAACTTATTAAAAAAGCCTAATGAAAAAAATTAAAAAAAAAAAAACAAACCACCACAAACTTACTATTTTCGGATACTCAGTCTGAAAGTGCTGAAAACTGCTTTTCAGAAGACTTGTTTCATGGTGCTCTTCCACATTCAAAGCCCAGCTACTATTAACTCCAGCTGCAGCTGCAAGTACTCAGTGCTTCTGCAAATCAAACAGTGAGGTCGCAAGTCAGCAACCCAGAAAATGAGAGCCACCTGTGAAAAGCTCTGTTCCTCTGCCGTGACTGGCACGACAATAGCAGAAATGCTTCTTCACAGCTGTTCAGCTGTGCCTAAGGCTAGGAAAGATAGCTGTTTGTTTTGTGAAGGGTTTTCTTTATTATTTTATTTTTAAAGAAAATAGTAAACTATTTGCAAACTCAGGTTGAATTCAGTTAATAAGGAGCTTGAGATATGGGAAAGCTCTACAGATGTATTCCCTTTGAAGGACACCCGCCTGAGGGGTGGAGAAAGACCTGGCCTAGCCAGCCCTACTGTTGTGTGGGCATCAGCATTGCAGAGATTTTGGCTGGCTGTCTTTAAGTCACCTGCCATGTGACCTTCCTTTCAACAAGGAAGCAGCTTTCTAGAGTCAATTCAAGCTCTTGGAAGTAACTAATATTTCCTGTCTGTGAACAACTTCCCATTTCATTGCAGAGTAGCAGTAGTCTGAACTGGGGGGAGCCCAGGAGCAGGAGCTTGGATAGCTCTGCTGGCCACTTGCCTGCAGCATCTAGGATCTGCTGTACCCAGCAGGATCTGCGCCAGCTTCCAGGTGCGTGGCTTTGCTTCAACACAAACACTGCACTTGGGCCACCTCAAAGTTGTAAGCTTCAAGAATTCAAGAGCCACAAAAGCTTGTGTTCAGGATAAAGCAGTGAAAAAATTAGTTTTTTCTAGATAGCTGCTCACTGAGGGAGCTCCTGTCATGATTCTTTCTCGCTTCCAGGAGAAAGAACCAGTACAATATTAGTTGGATGTAAAGCCTGTAGAGGTTTTAAGACCTTTTTGCAATTCACCCATGATTTTTTTCTGGGTGATGTTCTTCATTTCATGATTGCCTTCAAGATACATCCATGCT
Source organism: Eulacestoma nigropectus (assembly GCA_013397775.1). NCBI lineage: Eukaryota > Metazoa > Chordata > Aves > Passeriformes > Eulacestoma > Eulacestoma nigropectus. Next base: position 306,493 of record VZTE01002323.1, read on the forward strand.
TTGATTTTCATTTTCATGCATCATTTTTGTCAAGCCTCAAGTCTTACAGCAAGTAGCCGTCCTCACAATCGGGCCATAGGAATAATTCAAATTGTTCCCTAAGGAAAAGAGTTTAGTGTTTATTCTTTCAGAATTATGGCTGTAGAGGAACATGACTCGCTCTTCCATTATGTATAACCTCTCTGCTACTCACTGTATTTGTGTCTCAGCTATAAATCTCTCATTGCTGTCATTAAGTGCTGGCCAGTACCTCTGGCCACACACAATAAGGAGACACAGCAGTAAAATTGATCTTACTTCTGGTAGCATACTGAAAGCAAAATTTTCGGAGGAATTCTTTTCCACTCAGGTAGCTATTTGAAGCTTATAAAACTACATGATGTTGTGTTATCTTTCTCCATTCTATTTCCAATCTCTTTATTAATTCCCTTTTTATTTCTAGTTAGATATAACAAAATTCGTAAATACCGGTTGCATAAACCACTCAGACTAATGAGCAGCAAAGCATTATTTAATGCTAGGAGGCTTCTGTCCTCTACATTAATCGCTTTCATAAAGGACATATTTCTTATTTTTCACGTTGCTTTTACTGGAATACAGTGATTTTTTTTTCAGTTATAAATAAAAGGTTTTCAGTTTGCTTTATTCAGCTCTTTTTATGATTTTTCTTACTTTTGTAATAGTTTTCTGACTACATCTGCCTTGGTAAGTTGTCTTCAATGATTTTATTGCCTTATCTTGGTCAGCTTGTCTCAATCCATTTTGCTAGGTAGGTGCTGAACCAGTCACCTGTGCATTTGAATCTGTCATTTGTTCTTTGCTGCTAGACACCAGTCCTGAATATGTGTCTACTTGTACCCTTCAAGCCTTACCTCTGATTTTAGATGCCAGTTGCATCCTTGGTTAAGAAGAATATTGGAGTATTCTGGCTATATTGGTCCCAGGAATCTGGCTATCTGCACAGTAGTATTTGGTTAGCTATCACTGGCTCGAGGCTTGCAGTCGTATTTTCAGCTGCTGCTGGCTTCAAATCTTCATTTGCTATAAACAGGATAGTCCATACATGGTGTGACATGAGCTGTACTGGAAGGCTGCCTTTGCCTTCTGCTGATGTTTTTCTCTAGTCTAGTAATTCTTTCTACACACTTTGTTATTCTGATATGCTTCCACTTACCTATCCCTCTCCATCTGGAGATGGGGGGATGCAGGTAAGGAGGGAAAAACAATAAAACTCAAAGCCCCGGTTTTTGGCAGTCCTGACAATTATTTCTGCCTTATCACAGTGGAAGCTGTGCTGTGAAGAGGATTAGATGTGTTCAAGCTCATGACAAGAAAACTGAGGCCCATTAACTGTAATAACACTTGACACCTTCTGTTGTTCATTATGCTATCAGGTTACAATCAAGAACTTCCTCAGCCAAACATTATAGTGTCATCTGTGTTTGTATCTAACCCCCCTGAGGCCTCATACAACAGAACTGTCATTGGCACCATCACGGCACTAGGAAGAAAGCTGAAAAAGAAAATGTCCTTCAAAGCTACATATATCAGCCAAAAGGCATCCTGAAGGCCAAGAAGTTGTTTTCTTGGTAAATTGGTGCTTGAAAATATTCTGAAGGGAAATATCTAACACTAAGGCTCTTGCCTGTATGACTGCTAGATTTTTAAAATTTTTCAATAAGGAATAATTTAATATGCAGTGAAAAATCAGTGAGTCAGTAGCTATGAATTTACCTATGTTTCTGTAAAAGTTATTACACTGCTCATTCCATCTGATGATCACATGGTCTTGCTTTAAAGCTTCTACTTCCCCAGGCTATCAATTTGGTTTGATCTCTTCTTCCAAAGACACTGCTGTTGTAATATTTCACAGGGATGATCTCCAAATTATATTTTCAAGCAAATCACTTCAAACCTTTGCCTAATGTGTCCAGGTTTTTTATAAAGGACACCTAAATTACAGCATAAGGTCATAAATGTTTCTATGTACAGCAGACATACATTATTATTAAAGTCATAGGCCTGGGTATGCTTCTAGGACTATCACTCTACTCTCCACAAATTCTGGCAGATATTTATCTCATAACTCTGATGTCCAGATCTTTATTTGTAGAATTACTTTTTCTTCTTTGTTTCACAGCTCCACCCCAAGGAGCAAGAAGCTCGTGCAAGCTGAATTCATTTGCCATGTAACATACACTTCATGTTTGCTTCTGCTAGCAAGGGAATCACTGCTTAATCCAGACACTGCATAAGCAGAGTTACAGACATGTCATACAAGGTCTGGCCTGCTGAACAACAGGATTACCAGCAAGCAAATTGTTTTCCTATTGCATTTGCACAGATTAGCCACATTGGATAGAGCAAATAGCCTTGCAAAGCAAAAACAAGTTATCCAAAATAGTTGAGTGGCTTGCATGACAGTAATTGCTTCAAAGATGAGTTATTTTTGTCAAGGTAAAAAGAAATGCTTATAAAACTGTTTTAATGACTGTAACTTGACCTCAAAATTTGCATCTGCAATAATGCAAATACAATTATTTATTGACTTATAAACCCTCATTTGCATGACATGTATATTCATATATTTTCTAAAAGATCCTGAAATGATAAGGAGGAAAACAACAGGCAGCATAGCAGTGCTTTGCACTCCAAGAATGTAAACATCACATTATCCTAGAAGATAAACATTTACAAATAAACACTTGCTTTCCTTTGGGGAAAAACAAAAAATGAACAAAAAATCCCAAATCAAAATCACAACATAAAAACTCCCACGTCTGCCTTGGTAAACTTGGTTTGTCTGTCCCTCCCACCAGCAGCTTGTTAAGAACAGAGTCATCCTGTTCAGGTCAATAATCTTTATTAGACAGCAGCCATGACAACTCGGCGTGACAAATGTAGCTTGCCTTTGGTTCATTTCCAACTGGAAGGTGACAATATTCCAGGAGTTTCAAAACCAAGTAAAATCTTACTAGGCTTTCAATATCATTAGTAGAAAAATTTTAGAAAGCCAAAGTGAGGTTGACTGAATCTGCGTATTAAAACATTTTTCCATGCATGAAGAAGCAATGAAACCATGTCATTTTAAGGTGGGGTGGGGCTCAGGGTGCATTATCTTCTCAATCCTTTTGAGCTGTGGTTTCTGGTGGAAGGAGAGCTGGGCAAACGGCTCTATGCACTTTACCAGGCTGTCCCATCTGTGCAAATGCAGTGCCAGTGCTCGAGCCCAAAGCAAACACCCTCTTTAGCTAACACACAGCCTGGGAGCACGTTACTCTAATGTGGGTCCTTTCTACGAGGTGTGAGCTGCTTCTTAGATGAAAAGCTGTGTTACTCTGTCACTTTGTTTTTCCCCAGCATCTAGTGTTAGCTGCACTTTTCATGGCCACTGAAAACAGTCAATCAAAAACCAGAAGGCTTTTTGTCAAATGGAGAATTCATGGAAAAATTGGAAAAAGCAATATTTAAAAAAACCAAACAACTCCCCTCCCCAGAAAACCCCAAGTACAAAACCAAAACTCATAAAGAAAATATTTTTAAATATCAGTAGTTGATATTGTATTGGAAGCATGGAAATTTTGAATGTGAAGATACTCCTCCAATATTAATTTTTTGGCTGGTATATTCAAATTCATACAGCTGAGCTGCATTGTCTGTCTCCCAGGCAGGGGAAGGGGAAAATTAGCCTGAAAGCTACAGGGACTGCTACATCTCAGGTAGAATCTATATCAAGCATTCAAAATTTGAGTAATTTTATATGGCAGAGAAAGCGATGATAGATGCAATTTTCTGACTACATATTTAAATTATTTTATTTTCATAACAGGCACTGGAAGTGTTAGTACAACATATTGATTGTAGAGTTACATTCTGGAAAGAAATAACAGCTTGACACCGATGCCCTCAATCATTGGAAATCATCAAGATAATTGAGAGAGACAACTTCTGGGTCTGCTTCAAATTTATTATTCTCACAACAGCAAACGTGGGCCGATCCTTGCTTCACAGCCCGGTTTTGGCCAACTGAGTGACTTTTTGAGTTGCAGCAAACTGTGCCCAGCCTTCTCTGCCTGTAAGGAATTTTTTTCTGTCATTTATGTCACTAGAACATTGGTCCCCACTCTTTCCCACTGCCTCTCCAGTGCTCTCGGTGCTCCGCAGGCTCTTTGCCTCCTTCTGCTGCCTTCCCTCCGGGCAGACCTCTGTTCACCTACCCCAGCAGGAGCAGCCTCCTATTTCCATCTAGGTCCCATCCAAACAATTCCTTCTAATTAAAGGAAGGAGATGAAAAAATAAACAAAAAACCTAAAATAACCCTCCCAGCACTCTAAACAAAAGATACCATCAGCCATGCCTCTCAATCAGGTTTTATCCCGCCCCTGTCTTACAAACTATTTTTTTTAGTCTGTCAGTAGAAATGAGACTGCTGTTTTTCTTTGCTGAACCTTTCACCTCATCCACCCGATCCAGAAATTCAACCTTAACTTACACCTTCATTTCTTCTCCAATTCTTAATTTTTCTATTTTTGGTCCTTCCTTACCCTACAATTTGTTCTACTCAGTATTACTCTAAACTCAGTCTTCTTTTTAAACAAACTCTTGATTATGCTTGACAATTCAGTTATTTCTTTCTGTATGTAAGATTTTTTCTGTCACAATTTCTGCAGGAAGTGAGACTGACTAATAAATTAGAAAATTTCAATGATGTAAAAAAAAAAAAATTCTTCCAGAGAATTACAGGTTTTATGTGTATGGGGGGAAATTTTTCCCTGTAAAACTGGAATTTTTTTATTTTTTGCTTCAATTCCAGAAGGGTAAAAAAAGTGTAAGGTAGAGTTTCTGCTTCCACCCTCCTCTCATCAAGTATGTTATTATATTTTTATATTATTATGTCTAGCTCCTGTTTATCACTCCCCAACTAATTCAATACTGAGTTAATGCATCAAGTCTTGTGTTCCCCCTGTCAGCAACAGCGGCTTTTTATCCCCAGTTGTCATCTTCCCTACAAAACTCCTCATATGTCCACGCATTGCGTTACAAAAAAAATCTATGCACAAAAATACCCTCTTTCAAGCACTTCCTTTGAATCTATCCCAACAGGACACTTACAAATCCTTATGCACCTGTCAATCTGTTTAACTTGTTTTCTTACAATAATTGCTTGTGCTTTTCTACCAGATTGGCTGCCTGCCATTGCTATCATACATCTTGTACCAAGAGAAGAGGATTTATGGAATAGGAACATCTCTTTGGTTACTGAAGTTACGTCACATAAAAACACACTCTTTCAGGAGGCCTCTTGCTATGATAACAACAAAAAAAGAGAGAAAACAAACAAAAAAACACCACCAACAACAAAAAGATTTTGGACAATAAGTTCTAAACTGTGTTGTAATTACAAGAATATTTGAGCATGCCTCTTTATGTCAAGTTGTGTTTCATTAAGCTTCAATTCTGATACAATTGCTCACAACAAATACATTTCTAAAGGAAACCAATATCCTTTAAAGTTGAATTGAAAGAAAAGGACAATCAAAACAGAAAATATGTTTCCACACTTTTATTAAAATGAGAGTTGTTGCAAATGTCAAACTGGACAAAGAACTACAAAGAAAATAAGACATAAAAAGCAGTTATAGAAGAGATTATGCTTAAATATAAATTATATATAGAAGCTTGCCTATGACTTACAAAGTTTGTGATAGGGTGCACCTATTTTCTTAATATTCTTTAAAAATTATAACATGTACTGTATGGAATTAAGGTGAGCTCAACATTTATTATTTTTTGTGTCATTTCAAGTAATTAAAAATACATTTTTAAAACAATAGTGTCATTTAATTAGACAACTAAAAATGGATGTCCGAAGTAGAAGTGAAGCAAATCCCTCATACCATCTTCAATATCTTTGTAAAGGCTACCAACATGTACTTTATGAGTGATGGAAGGCATTTCACTCTCACATATCTCCCCTGTGCTGTTCTCCCTGCAAAAATCAATGCAAAGGATGTGTATGTGGTGGATACTCCTCTTCCTGAGTCCACTCCCAGAAAACAAAGATGAAACTAGCCCGCAATCACTTTCCATGTTGCTTTGCTTCTGCAGCTTAATCAAGTGCAAACTTCATCTTAAGTTTGAGAAAAACAGGCCTTGCATCTTGAAGTCATTTGTTAGGATTTTGATAAAGAAGACTCAGGCGTTGATTTCTCAGAGCCATGTAGTACTGTTTCTGCTGGCAAGACATCTTGGAAGCATACACTATTTTTTGTGCAACTTGTAAGAACAGCGTTATTTTAGAAAAATTATCTTACCATATTTCTCAAACATTTCTCAAATACTATGCCATGATGCAATTAGCCTGTAATATAACTGGACGTAATTAGACAGTACGAGAGAAGATATTATTCCCTTCTTTTTGGCACTTTATCTGGAATACTCTGCCTAGCTCTGGTCCTCCAGCAAAAGTCCAGTTGCCAGGTTGGTCAGCAGCCTGGAGCACGCAGCCCAGCACAGAGAGGCTGAGGGAGCTGGGCTTGTTGAGCTTGGCTGAGTGACAACAGAACAGTACTTGAAAATGGGCTACAGGGATGACAGTCCTGGCAGATAACATAACAGTGGGCAATAAAACAGCTACAAACAGCAGCCTGGGAAATTCATCAGGAATAACATTTTCACTAGAGCAGCACTGCGTCAGGTGGGCCTGTGAAGCTGCCGTCTGCACCCTGGGGATGTCTGAGGTTTGTCCAACTGAGCCACGACAGACCCTCTGTAGTGTGGGCAGGAATGCTACTTGGAGCAGGAAGTTAGACTAGATGACTTTTTCATCTAATGGCACCAGGTAGGAAGGCACTCAAGAGAATCTTTAAAACCGTAAGAGGTACTTACAGAGCTTGACTAACAATTACACCTGAAATATAAATGTTTCTTACCTTTGACCAAACCTAAATATATACTTCAAAACGTAAGCACTATTTAACTTTAATAACTCTGTTTAAAATTAAAATAGAATAAATTTTTTCTTGACTGAAACTGGAGTTAGACACCTCCTCACACTGATCTTCATTCAGAAAGAATTTAAAAAATATTTATAGCTTTCAACGGTAGTACTTTCTGTGAAGACTGATTCAGAGATTTACATAAGTGGGTCTACTCACACAAAGTCAGTTCTCATTTGTGTCTTTTACCTTCAACTACTTTAATGTTCATTCTTCTTTTTAAAGGTAGGTGTGCGTGTGTAAAGGAGACAAGAATTGCGTTTCATTGCAGGTGCATCACGGCTTTGCAATCTATATGCTATTCAGATTTAAAACAAACCAAAATGACAGAACAACCCACTGGCATAAATCCAAACAGTATAACTTTGCTGTTTATAAAAAAGACTAGGAAAAATTAAGACGCATGTGCCCTGCCCCCGGATAAGCAAGGAAAAGGTCCATTGTTTTCACATTTATTATGAATGTGCTACCCCCTTGAACAAAACAAAGCATAAATATGCAACAAAAGCCTTCGTGCCAGCAGTACTAAAGCTTGAAGAAAGTATATTTCAGAACTGTCTCTGGCTAATACCTGTCATCTCCCCAACTCCTCCTGAACTCCCTGCTTCTTTTCCAGCCCACAGAGCCTCTGTAATAATTACTTCATGGCCCAGGCTATCCAGGGGTTTTCACACTGCAGTGCATCTAAGAGTGTTAATAATACACATAAAAATACTTTTTTTAGGGGGAGATGGAAAGAATCTGCTCAGCTAGGGAGATCCAGAAAAGTCACTATTTCAAAGGATCTGAAGGCATCATTTCCAAACCTGATAGACACTTTTTAATAATTTCTGTACTTTTTTTTCTTTCCAGTAACATGGCATTTGAGATCCAGAAAACAAATTTTGAGGGAGATGACAGTTGTATAAGAAGGACAGTAAAACTTAACAAGAAGTGATGCTAGGAGAGAGAGCTGATCCTGCGTGTAGCGGGCGACTCACAACTGGTTAAGTAGTCACAAGCTGTCAGTAATGATGATGGAATTGAGTCTTCCTGCCTTACTGAGCTTCATTACCATGGATAGAGAAAATATATCAATTCAATTTTTGGGTTCTGGCTTGGGTTTTTTTATTATTATTTGACTAGTAATGTGCTTGCTCTGCTTCACTGCTGAAATAACAGAAAGTTCTAAAACCATGCGGCATTGAAGCTGACAGACATAATGATGGAATCTGATGCAGAGCAGTTTAGCTGGACACTGCCAATGAACAAACAAGGAAAAAAATTCAGTGCTATATTTCCAGATATTCACACTACTGCATGTAAATGGCTCCTTTTCCATAAGTTTCTATCATTTATTTTTCAAATACTGTGATTTTAATCAAAATTATTTCAAGGGCAAGCTTGATGTTCCTTGTCAGGCAGCAACCTTTCAACACTTTGGTAGCACGCACTAATTAAAACTTTAAAAAATGTTTATATATAATATATTACTACTGTGTTATATATATAATCATTCTAAATATCTTTTGTAATGATCTGGAGCCTTATCTGCCCAAGACACCCCTTTGTCAGCGACAAACAAGGATCAGCTCTTCTGTGTGTGCATACGTATACCTATTTTAGCAAAAACGATGAGAACACTTTTATATTGTTTCACAAATGCAAAATGAGACATCCACTTAGATCATGCAGGAGCTGGAGTACAATCCACTTAATGCTACATTTTATCACAGTATAATTTTTTTTCCCAAATTAATCTGATGGGCAATTCCAGCACAGAACAGGAATGCAGTAAATTATCCCACCTCCATCTTATATAACAGAGCAAATCATTACCCACTGTAAGTGAGTTTTAATTTGTCACAGTGGAAGAAGACAATTACAGGTCAATCTGTCAATGGAGTAATTTGAGGAACTAAAACTAGCTGACCTTTCTGGTATGCTTTTCCAGACCCAGGATCGCTCTCCTGCTAAGCAGCAGCAGATGGCCAAAGCTGAGTGGTTCTGCTTCCTTGTGAAAACTAATTTGTTTTTTGGGGTTATTGGATATGAAAAGAAAGAAGATAGAAGCAAACCCTTACTTAATAATCCCATCTCAGAACACAAGCACTTCTGAAAAAAGGGCAAGCAAAGTGTCTGGGCTTCATTGAGGTCACCTGCAGCTCCTCCAAGGTCACCTGCAGCTACTCCAAGGTCACCTGCAGCTGCTTGAACTCCAGCTTTAGCCTGGAACATCCGTGCCAAGGGAGCTACAGAAACGCTTGTCTTGGCACACTGCATGCCAGAAACGGCACGCCTCAGTGTTACAGCGCGAGAACAAAAATGGTGGAAGAGAACATCGTGATCAAAAACGTAAAAGCAGGAAAACATGAACAGGTGAAAAAGCATGAAGTTGAGAAGACGAAAACATTACATGAAAAAGAAAAATTCATTCCATAACAGTGACCAAAAAAAAAAAAAAAATTAAAACAAAACCTGGTCATGGAAGATCAACAACAACAAAAATATCTTTAAGCTTGCCTAAATAGTCTTCTCTTACACATAGTCAAAATAGAATCAAAATAGGGAATCTAAAAGAAAACCCTACAGTAAAAGTGTTACTGGTCAGCTCCCAGAAGCCAAGAAACAACAATAAAGAAATACTTCTGTCCTCATATATTAAAATACAGACTATGTTGGTTTGAATCAGCTCAAGTTTCTTTTATTCATGAAAAAGGAATAACACTGGTGCAATAGAGGAAGTTTTTGCAGAGGAACACTTATGCTACTCCAAAAATGGTATCTTATTTTCCCCTCTAATATTCTTAAGTTACATGGGCTTCAATATGAGCAAATCTCTTTACTAAGCTTGTACATACCTTAGATATCAATTTGCTGGAATGTTTATGTAGTATATTGTATACATAATTTAAGTGCATGATGGTATGCACTTGTATCTTAGGTTGCCCAAAAAGTACCCCATGCTAAGAAAAGGAGGTAACTTTTTGAAAGTCTACAGTTACTAATAACTTAAACATTTTTCTTCTTTAGCATGCTGCATTTTTTTCACCATGTTAGATGAAGTTATGTGGCCACTTGGGCAAAAAGCATTTTGTTAATATGGTTGTTGAATATATTTTGATGTCAAGCAGAGCAGGTTCCGTAAAATGGCTTGTTTAACAAGAATTTGTATTCAACAGTGCTCATAAATAAACAGAGCTTTAAAAAAATCCACTCATTAGTGGTGAGTGGGAAGCCACTAATTCCCTATTGTAGGTCCTAAGCCAACAATTCTGGCTAGTTTTGGGCTTTCATTTTTAAAGCTATTAAGATTAATCCTTTTGAAGTAAATAAAGTATTTCAAATGACTGTATGAAAACCAAAAGAGTGAGTTCTTGATGCTGCAACGTGCTTATGTACTACTCACAGTTTAACCAAAAAATTAAAGTTTCTGATCAATTTTGATGCTATACTTGAAGATGTCCAAATTAAGAATTAATTATCAGCATTCCTAGTATTCTTTGGACACACACATCTGATGTGAGCAAAACATAAGATTAGTAAGGAAAGAAGCAAAGAAATTAAGGTCTTGTACTTGAACCTCTTAGCTCTGAGGTATGACCTACAGACTAGCATTAAGTCCCTTGTTTACACTTAGCCATCCATGTAGGAGGCTAATCTGACTATATGCACTTCTGGCAAACTCTTCACAGGCAGATGAAGGGATTTTCCAGAAGGAATTGTTCCCATTCATAATCTGCTGGCAATACTTACTGGGTCAAAGTCCAAAAAGTTTTGCTTGTTGGAATGATGCATCATCTTAATTTAATGCTAAAAATTCTACTACTATTGACTTTATAAGGCATTGTGATGCAAATTATGGCTCTGCAGAGTGCTCACAGACTTTAATCTCACTAATTCCTGTTGTGCATGCCTAAGACTTTACATACTGTAGATCAAAAAAGCATATCTGTATTAAATTAAATTTATAAAGCAAAGGTCCAAGATAAAATGATCAAGCCTAAGGAACATTGCATCTGGTTCTGATAATAAAAACCAGAAATAGGCTACAACATAAGCTTAACCCATTCTATAATTAGAAAATGTGGCTTTTGGGGAAAAAATTACTGTCAAGCACGTGGGAAGTTTGTAAGCATATATATGTGTGCGTATACATATATGTATATGCTTACACAGGCACACACAGATGAAGTACTCAGTCTGAAAATTATGCAAGAATTAGGCAGGCAATCCATGTTACTCTAAGCAAAAACTTTTGCCACACAAGTAGGAATTGGAAGAGTCAGTTTCAGGTCTTCACTTTCAGAAAATTCAGAAATATTGCAATTGTGGAACATTAAGGCAATACACACAGTCTTTGTTCTCTAACTTAGTTTTCTTTGCACATATGAGACATCTGCTTGGAGAAATGTCACTTTTAATAAATATACAATGCCTGTGGCAAATTAAGATTGTATTTGACAATGTACAAAAGTACATAAGAGACAAGTTTGTTAATGCTGATTATCTTCCAGATCTTCAATAGATTTCAGCAGCCATTAAAATAGCCATCTTCAAAGAACTTGTCGGGGAAAAGTAAAATATGGTTATGTGGAACAAATTCCTTCATACAAAGATTCTTTTTACATGGTTTCCTACCCAGGATGATCAGTCTTTTTACAAGAAGAGGAAAATGTTTTGGATCACATTTCTTATTGCCTTTGAAAATATCGTGTCATTTTCTGACAGTATCCTTTTAATTGTCAAACATTGCATGTCGTTTTGCATTTCTTATTTCCTGAGCAAATGTACTAAACTTTGTGGTTTAAATCCTGGATCTTGAAAGCAAATGCATACGTGGACTTTAACAGACTATGCAAATACAAGTTATGCCATAATCTGGCAACATATCTTGAAATTATTAACAGTTTGATCTGAAAAAAAAACCAAACAAAAAACAAACCACCCCCCCAAACCAGCAGAAAGATTACTGTTGTTTACTAACTTACACCATGAGAACAGAGTCTATGACATAACGAACCTGCAAGGTCTCATTATGCTACAAAGCCTGCCCAAGCCACTCCTCCATCGTCTACCAAAACTCTTGATCTCAGCTTTAATAATATTTTGACTTTTGAAGAGAACTCATATTTCTTGATTGCATTAAAACAAAATAGCAGGATGAGAAAAGTGTTAAAAACCACTTCTAGTTCCATATCATCTGTATGTCTGGGCTTAGATCTCTGCAATCCAGCCAGGAGCAAAAAACTACTGCCTGCGGAAAGGACAACTTCTGCCCATAGTATACCTGACTTGCACTGAATTTGCTCCCAAAGTAGTAGAAAACAACTAGGGAGAAGATTTCCATTTGGCACAGAGCTTGTCTGAAAAGTCTTCAGTTTTAAAACCACTCCGAAAATATTCTCAGATCAAAACAGAAACCTACATTCTCAAAAAAGACTTCCTGGACATACCCAAAATAAAAAGAAAATGGACAAGTTTTCTATTGCTGGCAGATTAGTAGTTGTAAGAACCCAGCACTGCAACCTGCTGCTGTAACTGCTGTTCTAGAAACTCAGTGAGCTTGTATTCCTGATGCCAAAAGATCAGGTTCAGCCTTTAAAACAGTCCTGAAGGAAGCCATGTGAAGAAACTGCTAAGGAGAATCCTACTACCCCCCCAGAGCGAGAACAGGTATAAAGTGTTCCTGGAAAAATTTTAATTTGTGGGAGGGTGCCTACAAGTCAGAGTTTTGTTCTGTTTTCCTGAGGTTCTGGTCTCAAGAATACATCCTTCCTGAACAGTAATGTATTTTAATTCTCATCCTTTTTCCATCATCAGTGCACCCCTGAGTGATTGAGAAATTAGAAGTTTCCCTTAGGTGGTAAATAAATTATTATTTTGGTTTTCTAATACCTGTCATTAAAATTACAATATTTTGGAGAACATACCTGCTTCAAAATGCAGCAGTCTAACTGCATACATAAGTAAGCCTAGTTCTGGTCAAAAAACGGAATTGTAACCACCTTTAAGCAATCCTTCTGTGCTAACATACACATCCAGAAATATAAACACTCTAAACGATCTCCTTAAAGGTCTGAAGCCATCTCTCACACTATTATTTTATATTACTGTTATTTCATTTTATAATAAACACTACAATATAGAACACCATCTATGATGTATATACCATACTATTATTATATCTTCTGATGTATCAATATATTAGTGAGAAGGCAAGAGACCATTAGGTGTATTATAAAAAAGTTGCAAGCTTTTTATGAAAAAATTTAATGAAAGCAATGTAGCAAATGCCTCTGCAAAGACCTCTGGCTGTCATACCTACTTTCTGCCCATTAAGGGTAAAGAAACACTTGGACCTTTTAAGCAGCTCTTTGGCAAACCTCAGTATCTTTCATTTAGATAACACTTTCTGTGCTAAAAGCCATTTCTGTGGAGATGTACAAGGTGGAGTTAGGTCACAGGTTGGACTCAATAACCTCAAAGCTCTTTTCCAGCTTAGTTGAATCTGTTCTTCTGTAGGGCTCAAAAAGGTGACATAAAGCTAGCCCTTGAGGAAAAGGAACATCCTTTGTTTTCTAGATCTTTATATAAATATTGATACAGGTAAGGCCAATCTAAGCAGATCAGACTATAAAAATATTTTGCTGTTTCACACCAAAGAAAAACCCCACACCTCCATCATCCACTAGCACAGTGAATCACACTGATGTCATGCATCAGTCTCCATAAAACATAAACCTTCAGGAGGAAGCCAGCAGTTGTCTTTTGCCTTTTTCAATGACGGAAGAAACAAGGCACAGATTGCTTCTTTTGTCTTTCTTGCTGTTTTCAGGAGATTTTCATTTTGCTTTGTTTTAACCAATGTTTCTTGCTGTCCATTCATCAATGACCCCATGAGGATACATGCCAAGTGTCCAAGACCCTGTGAAATGCTGTCCAGGAGCAGCAACACAAAACAACCTCTTAAATAAAGTTTGTTTGGGACAGAGCATCCATAAGCTACATGGATAGAGAAAGAAGGTCTCCTGTTGCTCGTGTTCTGCCAGGGATTAGGGGTTGAGAAGTAAGAAAGTAAGTTCAGGGAAGGACACACTGGCTTGTGGTGGTTTTGCATGACTTAAGAACAGATGATAAATCACATTTGTGGAGCATCATATGATGGAGTAGCAAATGGGAAAAGGTATGAAAAAATATGCAAAAGAAGAGTGAATGATGACTAGAAATTTGTCCTAGGTTCTCACTTGGGATCATCGCTTCTCTCCAGCTCCCACACTTCTGCTGGCCAGCTTGGACTTTTCCAAACAGAAATAAACCTCTATCCTTTTGTTTGAGGAGCTGGAGTTCAGTGCTTACAGCTGGGAAGCAAGAACTGTAATTGCTGCATATGCAGTGGGACCGTATTTTTTATTTGACTATTTGTTGTTCTGGTCCTCTTATTCACAGACAGTAAGGGAAAATTAATCTAGTGATACTTTTTTACTTGACAAAGGGCTTTGTTCATGTTCCCTAGAAAGATCACAAACCTCTCTACATGGGTGAATGCAACAGGCAACTGCTTGAGAGGCACGGAATTTGCGGGTATCCGGTAACAGCAAAGATGTACAGGATAAATGCATGTATCTATTCAAAACTTGGGAACAGAGCTGCATACAACATGAATCAGAGCAGATGCAGAGAACCTCAGAAGAATTAAGTAGGGAGGGAAAGAGAGTAGAGATAAAAGCATTTGTATGTATTTACATAGATTAAGCTGGGCAAATTGACAACAAGCCAATATGCACTTCTAGAAGTGGCTGGCAGCAATTGATTACAGGAAAAGGAGGGAAGGAAAATCAAAAATATCCAAGTACTTCAGAATATGTGCATTCATGTAACAAGACTAAACAGCTGAAGAGAAGAAAGTGATTTTCCAGAGCCACAAAGAAAATTGTAAGACCCATGGCATGGCTCTACCTTGACTGGCATGTTACATCAGCAAGTTAAGAAGAAAAAAATGAATTTACACTTCCTCTGTTCTGGCTTAACACTTCCAGAGTGACCCAGGCATGTCTCAGAGGCCCCTGTCCTTGCAAAACAGTCCCTAACAGTGCTCCAGATGTTATTTCTCATGGCAACCCCCCGAAGTCACAACAGCTTTCTGTAATCAAGCTTTTGTCTCAATTTTGTACCTTCCTATGGTCTATTTTTCTTTTAACACCATGGCAGGAATGACCAAGAATTTATTTCGTGTTCATTTCCAGAGACAGGAGTCCAGAATCTTATTAACCTGTGTCAGCCATGGCAAGGGTTACACACTCATTTATGGAGTGCATTTATTTCTCAAAACTCTAGACAACTCTATTAAAGAAACAAGAAAAAATAATAGTGCTATAGATGTTTAGTTTATAATACTGAAAAAAATGAACAAAATCCCTCTGATGCATTGTCTCAATTTAAAAGTATGTTGTTGATTATGCAGGCATTTACACTTGTGTCTTCCTACACATATGAAGATAAGCCAATACATTTGTTCGTGTATGTAGATGCACATATTTTCTTCCATAAAAATCTAGGAGCTGGATACATTGCTGCAGTGCTAATGGGAACACACTATTCCTTCCTCTTCCCAGTTTCTTAATTCTAGCAGGAATCTCCCATTTGACCTTGGGCGAGGCATTTCAATTCTTTGTGCCTGTGTTTTCTCATCTGTAAAATTAAGGCTATAATACCTACCTACTTCACAAGAGGGACAGTGTTAAGTTTAATGCATTAATGTCTTAAAGTATTTTCAGACAAATGGATCAAATCCACTACAGAATGTAAGTTATTATTAAATTATGCTTCACTGAGTTAATGCTGTTGCATTACTGTATCTGATTAAATAAGAAAAAACATTCAAGTGATGCCTCTTGGATAGTTTTTTCCAAGAGGGTGAAATTGATGTTCACGAGCCTACAGATAGACTCAAAGTCTTATTTTGGAGAAAGAAAGAAGTGAGGAAATCTAGTAGTCAACAGAAGTGAAAAGAGTCCTGGGGAGCAGATGATTATGAGGGTGTTTCAAGGAATTGTGAAGCAGAGCAACTTGTGAAGCAGAAATTGTGAAGCAGAAGGCAACTGCGCCTTGTGCCCCACTGTGACACATCAGTCTCTGGAAGCGAAACAGTCTCCGTTCATCTCAGTGCCAGTGGGACAGGAACACTCACTCTGCACCATCATGTTAACTGCTGCATTTGGCCTCCACTCAGAGTAATGAAGTACAGGATCTGTAGCCTGGAGTTGCTTTCCCAGTGGATCCGACCACCTCTCAGGCACAGTTCAGATATGCTTTGTGTCTGTTCGATCACGGCAGCCAATCCGTCTGTGACGAACGTGGCACACAAAAACGTCGGTTGTAAAAAGGGGGATTTTGTTGCAGGAGGGTTGTTCATACCTGACGCCTCCCCTACATCTCCTCTTGACCTGATGCGCAGATGCCTGGTCTTGTCCTGTGATCTCACATCAGGATCTTGTTGTGGGGGGATAAGGGGAAGGAGTGTTTGGAGCAAGAGCTGCAGGAAGATGAGAAGGGTTTTTGACAGCATGTTGAGTTGGATGTTGTACTGGTGTTGATGCCGCTGGTCCCAATGCCATCAAGGCATTTCTTGTGGATGACAAGGAATCTAGGAAAGTAGTGATTAACATGCATATCAGTGTGATTGACAAGCTACGTTGTCTGCTTTGTGCTAATGTATTGCAAGGATAATACCCATTCTAGGCATACCAGAATCAGCATACAGATTTAGAGCACAGATTTAAAACAGAAATATTTAGTATCTTTCCCAACAAATAAAGAAAAGTTGTTTGATGGGTCTATCTGCTCAATAGACCACGAAGATCAGATTCTGTCTGGTGATAAAATGCTTTTGCCTCGCAGGGTTCAAATGGATACAAGGCTACATTCTTTCAGATTGCACTAAGACCAATTCATTTGCTTTCCCATTCCTCCGTCCCCAATTTATCACTCCAAAGGCAAGAAAAAAATAAGTACAACATTAGGTTTGATAACCTTCTGATAGTAGTGTGCTATTAAATATACACAAATCAGACAGCTTGGAAATATTTAAGCCTTCCAAATCTGCCAAGAAGACTGAAATGGAGGTTGCAAAGTCTAAGGTTGTATATATTTCATGTCCTTTCTGACACCATGCTGCATTCATCAAAGTATCCATTCTCTTTTTCTTTTTCCTTACTAGATCTGCAGAGGCTAGAGTACATGATTTATTACTATACCAGTCAAAGGTCACACAGTCTTCTAAACAACAACGATGCCACTTTAATTTCTTGAGAAAAATCTGACGTGAAAACTTACCACAAAAGCAGTGATGCCACTTTATTTTGTTTGAATCCCTGCAGAATTGCTGCTGTGTAAAACGCATGCAGTAGCTCCTAGGATTAACTCTGTGTGATAATACTACTTTCTGCTGGTATTACACACAAGCATTCCTTCTCAATTTTCTTCTCTTCAGCAAGGCACATGCACAATGCCTTTCACAATGGCATTGGTTTATTTTTTGACCCATCTCACATTTTAGAGAATTGAAGTCAAGTGCCTGAAGCTGATTTCGTAACAACATCTGTTTTATTTGTTTGCTTATTTGGCTAACTAGTAATTATTAAGTAAGATCCTAGTATAACTCTAACATATGATCATCCAGAATCAGCCTCCTGCTGCCAAAAATTATCTGTGTCCTTTGATTGAAAAATCAGCCACTTCCTTTGGCATTTTTATGCCAAATGTTAACTCTGGATCCCCTTTTTAGCAGCAAAGAAGTAACATTTCACAGTCTGTTACACAGGGAACAGGCTACTTCATGTAATTTCAATCAGATGATTAAGTGTAAGGATCTGAATAACCATATTTCTAAGTGGTATGCATGAAAATGTACTCTCAGAATATCCTCAGCTAGGAGACCACTACCTGATCTCTCCTGCAGCAAAAGAGTTTCCTTCCACCTCTCATTTTAGTGATGCCATATCTTCTAATACTTACAACTCTCCCCTACAGCAGGGCTGGCTGGAGGAACAATGATGTAATTTATGTCTGAAAGCTATTTACCCAAAATAAACTACAGTAAAAAAAGTATGCTCAAAGGTATAATTTCAGACTGCCATTGTCATGGGAAGATAAAGTATGTAAATTTGTATTCATTTAGGAATAGTGCAGCAATCAATGTTTCCAGTAATATTTGAAGTGACTGATTCAGCAGGCTGTTGCAGGGAAGTGGGGCTGTTTAAGCAGCAAGCTAATTTTCAGATATTATTTTTATGCACAGAATGTAATACCTTATCGATTATCATTTGGCTAATTACAAGAGCAAGATGAAATGGCACTGTGTGTGAAAGAAAAGGTGTAGAGAAGGAAAGCAGAAGCCAGACAGAACAATTAAACAGATACGGTGAAAAGTAAGGATGTCAAGTCATGAGCAGAGTGAGAATGCAGGGGTTGCTGTCAGAGGTGACAAGAACACGAGGAGGCACAGAAAGGATGATCACCCTCTAAGCAGGTAAAAGTGTAGCCCCTTACTATGGAGGGTTTTTTTTAATGATCTAGAAATGAACTGATTTGAGAGCTTTCCACGTTTCTTATGCACATTGAAAGGTTTGCTCCAGAGGTTTAGATCTTCTTCCTAGCTATTTCACAAGGAAAAAGGAGAGGGAAGGTGGGGTTGTTTGTTCTGTGTGATGCAGCAAGTACATTTATAACCCTGACATTTCTCTTCCTTTGGCAGCTGCACCACAGATCACCCCATGCATGAAGAATATAGAAGCAGCAGGACAGAACAGCACAGCAATCACAAACCTCCTGTGTATCTCAAGCTGAGATGGTATCTCCAGCACTGAACTTAAGAAAAATTTCAGTGACATCTGGCACAATTTTCCAGGTGTTAATATGCTAATTCATGCATAGTAAAACAGGAAAAAACACACATCTTCAGTGAATGAACTGTACAACATGGAAGAACTGAGAAAAAGCAGCAGAAGTGAATTGTAAAGCAAAGAAAAAAATAGTAAGTGCTTCATACAGCTGTTTCTCAAGCATACTTTGATTTAAATGAATGTGTTATACTATACATATCCTATGACAACTTCTTATAATATTTTGATGAATTTAAGGTAAGAGATCTTGCCTATATAAACGTAAAATAATAAAAATATGTATGAATGAAGATTTAGGGACATGTTATAGCCAATACATGACAGCTGGTGATGAAAGAATTGATGGTCCCAAACCCTCTCTAATCATCTTTTTGTTAAAATATATGTTCTCTTGTCAGTAAAGAACAAAGATATATTTAACTCTTTATGTGCAACTGAGGAAAACTGTCAAATTAAGTCACACACATCAAAGACCCATAGCCAAGTATGGAAAGTAGTTTTTAACTTTGTCTATTGCTAAAGATGGAACTCTCCATTTGTCTGTATTGAATTGTACCTGTTTCTTCCAGACTGTTTCTCCAATTCATTGTCATCATGCTAAATTTTAATTCCATCCCCCAGTTAACATCAAGGAAAAAATATCCACCCAAAATTACAGATTGTGTCCTGAACTGCTGTGCAGATGTCCGATAGAAAGAACATGTTGCATTTTTAAGTTCCGGCAGAAATGTTCACAAATTATGGCCCCAAGTTCGCCCATTTCTGACTTTCAGAAGGATTTAAAATGCATTACTTTAAACTGCTCAATTCACTTCAATAGCCGTGGAAGCCCTTCTGCGAAAGCAACTTGAAGCTGCAGGATACCACCAAGAGTGAGCTACCAGACACATTCCATGTGGAGTCTTCAATAAACAAATTAGGCACCCACTGCTCCCACAGACTGTTTCAGATCAATCATTCACTGGACAGGACACATCTATCAGCTTTCAGGCTCTGATGTGACCAATGGTCACATTGTCAGAATTTCCTTGACATGGTTTTTTGTGCTTCTTTTCTGTCTCATTGATACATTCCTGTCTCAGTCTCCAAACATCGCCCATATAGGCTCCTACCAGGCCTGCTGTGTAAATCCATTGCTAAGTTCTCATCCTTTAGTCTTTCAAGGAAAAAGAGTGTCAGATCCCACCTTGTATCCTACCAGATGATGGTACCATCAGTGCCAGATGCAACTTCTGTGGCCTGTGAGAAGGCCACCAGGGCTATTTACCCAGGCCACCACTTGCAAAGTGGCACATGCCGGCACTGTGGGCTCCCCTGTACAGCGAAAGTGAACAGTATCCATGTTGAGGATTCAGGATCATGGGGAATTTGACACCTGCTTCTCCCCAGGACTTCATGTTGTTTGAGAATATATTACTGCTAATACTACTCCTACTAGGAGTAGTACTACTAGGACTACTCCTACTACTGTTATTACTGCCAGAAACAATTATGTAATAATTATCTCCCTTTATATTGAAATGTCATTCTTTCAAATTTAAACCAACCATGACTTCCAGACTGGAGACTCTTTCATAATAAACAGAAAAACTATTTTCTTTTTTCTTGCCCGCATTTTCAAATAATACAGATTTTTCCACCTTTTCTTCCTGACGTAACTTACAAATTCTGCCCTAAAAACATTTGGAGACTCATGACTGTGATTTTACCACTGTTGCTAATCTTACATACAGACTGACATTTGAGTCAGGTTTAATATAACAGATGAACCCAACTGCTGACTGGTTCCAGTCATGTTAAGATGTTCAGTGACTTGTAAAAATAGCAAAAATTTACTTCTCTGGCAGGCTGAGGAATTAACATCATACTGAAATACAGACCTATTCTCGTGCTGTTTTCTTTGTTGGGGAGATCTTTTCATCCATCTGTTATTAAGAGTACTCAATACAAGAAAGGAATTTATGGGATGTGGAAAAAGGAACAGGCCATATGGGAGAACTATAGGAAAATTGTCAGAGTAGGCAGGGAGGTGACAAGAAAGGCCAAGGTCCACTTGGAATTAAGTCTGGCAGAGGACATCAAGGACATCAAGAAGCGCTTCACAAATGTATCAGCAGAAAAAGGAAGATTAGGGGAAATGTGGGGCTGCTGCTGATTCAGATGGTTGTCCTGGTAATGGAAGACACAGAGAAGGAAGAAACACTGAATGCTTTCTTTGCCTCAGTCTTCGCTGCTGATGACGGCTCTCAGGAGTCCCAGAACTATGGAATAAGAGAAGAAGGCCAGAGAAAGGAGTATTTCCCCCAGGTCATGGAGGGTTGGTTTAGAGATCAGCTAGGCAGCCTTAACATGCATAAATCCATAAAACCTGATGGGATGCACCCACGAGTGCTGAGGGAGCTGAAAGATGTTGTTACTCTGCTGCTCTCCATCACCTTTGAAAAATCATGGAGAATGGGAGAGATGCCTAATGACTTTAGGAAGGCCAGTGTTACTCCCATCTTTAAATAGGGCAAGAAGAAGGACCCATGAAACTACCAGCAAGTCAGCTTGACCTCCATCCCTGGAAAGGTGATGGAATAGGCCATTCTGGAGGTCATCAATTACTGCATAGAAGAAAAGGTAATCAAGAGTAGTCAGCATGGATTCACCAAGGGGAAATCGTCCTTGACAAATCTGATAGCCTATATTACGACACAGCAGGATGGGTTGATGAGGGGAGCAGTGGGTTTTGTCTATTTGGACTTCAGCAAGGCTTTTCAGACTGTCCCATAAAATCCTCGTAGGTAAGCTCAGGAAATGTGGGTTCGATGAATGAACAGTGAGGTGGATCAAGAACTAATTCAATGGCAGAGGGTTGTGATCAGAGGATTAGAATCGAGCTGGAGTCCTGTAGTCAGTGGTGTTCCCCAAAGTTCATTACTGGCTCCAGTCTTATTCACCTTGTTTATCAATGACCTGGATGAAGCGAAACAGTGCAGGGGATCATCAGCAAGTTTGCTGACGATATGGAGGAGTGGCTGATACACCTGAGGGCTGTGCTGCCATTCAGCAGGACTTTGATAAGCTTAAGAACTGGGCAAAAAGAAACATGAGGTTCAACAAGGGCAGGTGTAGGGTCCTGCACCTGGGAAGGAATAACCCCAAGTACCACCACAGTATGGGGACTGACCTACTGGAGAGCAGCTCTGCTGAGAAGGATCTGAGAGTATTGGTGGATGACAGATTGACCACAAGCTGGCAATGCCCTTGCAGCCAGGAGGGCCAGTGGGATCCTGGTGTGCATTGGGAAGAGTGTGGCCAGGAGGTCAAAGGAGGGGATCCTGCCCTTCTACTTGGCCCTAGTGAGGCCACATCTGGAGTGCTGTGTCCAGTTCTGGGCCCCTCAGCACAAGACAAGAAGCTACTGGAGAGGGTCCAGCAGAGGCCTCAAAGATGATGAGGGGTCTGGAACATTTCTCTTATGAGGAGAGACTGCAGGAGCTGGGCCTGTTTAGTCTGGAGGAGAAAAGACTGAAGAGAGGATCTCATTAATGCATACAAATATCTCCAGGGTGGGTGCGAAGAGGATGGTGCCAGACTTTTCAATGATACCCAGCGATAGGATGAGGAGTAATGGCCGTGAACTAAATCACAAGAAGGTTCCACCTCAATGTGAGGAAGGGTGGCAGAGCAGTGCAACAGGCTGCCCGGGGAGGTCATGGAGTCTCCCTTTCTGGAGACGTTCAAACATCTGGACACATTCCTGTGTGACGTGCTCCTGGTGACCCTGCTTTGTAAGGGGAGCTGGACTAGATGATCTCCAGAGGTCCCTTCCAACCCTAACAATTCTGTGATACTGTGATTTATCTGCCAAATGACTGTTGCAACACTGAGTGCAGGAGTCATGAACAATTCATTCATTTACTTCCTCATGCTTTTGCACAATATTAATGGCCAAATGCATGTTTGCTCATAACTGATTAACATCAAGCCATTTTAATTTCCACTGTTCTTACAGAATTCAAGTTATATACAGATTACAAGAATGTCGTGTCCCTCCTTGCCTTCATTTCACTATGCACTTTTCTCCCTTGTCTTGCCATCTGTTTAGGTGTTGGGTTTTTTTAAGCTCTACTATTTCACACTACTAAGACTTTGAAAATTTCAAGTTGAAAAGGGAGTTGAGTAACGTGTAATTTTGGCTGTTTAACATGGTTAAGTAAAATATTCAATCTTTAGCAATTTTAATCATCTTTGAGGTTTCCTATCAAATAGTAAATTTAGTAACCTCATACTTAGTTCTTACATAGATGTTTTCACCATAGACAAAGCAGGAAATTATCAGTCTGCCAGTATTTCAGACATTCCTGAAATTCCTTCAGTGCTTTCCACTCAGGCTCAAGTTAGGTCATCTTGCTAGACAATCACAGACCATAGAATGGATGAGTCTGAAAGAGATATATGGGGAATCATCTAGTTCAGCCTCCTTGCTCAAAGCAGGGTCAGAAAAACTAAGTTGTCCAGACTGTGTCCAGTTGTGTTTTGAGAATGTCCAAGGATAGAGACTATACATCATCTCTGGACAGTGTTGCAGTGTGTAACCCCTCTCACAGTAAAGTAAAAAATAAATAAATTCTTATATTCAGATAGAATTTTCTGTGTTTCACTTTATGCCCATTGCCTCTAGTCTTCTCAATGGGCATGAATGAGAAGAGTCTAAATGTTTCTTCTTTACACCCCGCCATCAGACATTTATAAACATTGATAAGCTTTCTCTTGACCCTTTTCTTCAGGCTAAACAATCCCAGCTGTCTCAGCCCTTCCACATATGAGAAGTCCTTGTAGACTTGCTCCAGTAAGTCCATATCCCTGTTGTATCAGGGTGCCCAGAACTGACCCCTCAGATGTGGCCTCTCAAATACTGAGCAGACAGGAAGGATCACCTCCCTCGACCTGTTGGCAACATTCTTCCTAATGCAGCCAGACCTCCTGGCTGTTGGCCTCTGTTGCTGCAGAGGCACATTGCTGGTTCTTAGTCAGCTTGTTGTCCACCAGGACCTTTAAGGCCTTCTCTGGAAAACTGCTTTCCACCTGGTCAGCTCTAGTGTGTACTGGTACCACGTGTTACTGCTCTCTGTGAGAAGGACTTTGCACTTCCCCCTGTTGAACTTCATAAGGTTCACTTCTCCAGCCTGTCCAAGTCCCTCCCTGCATCAAGGCACATGCACCTGGTTATCAGCCATTTCTCCCAGATTTGTCTCATCTGCAAACTTGCTGAGGGCTCAGTCTGCCCCATCATCCTCATCACTAATTAAAAGGTTAAGCAGTGCTGGACCCTGTATTGCTGCCTGGGGTACACCACTAGGGTCTGATCTCCTGCTAGACTTCGTGGTGCTGATCACTACACTTTGAGCCTGCCAGTTCAGACAGCTTTCAGTCCACCCCCACAAGCCCCTACTTCATCAGCTTGTGAGCTCCTTGATCACTTATGTTGTTTGGAAGTTATCACCAATGCCCTCCAGAAACATCCTGAGCTGCTTGTGCCCTTCTGTGCTGTCCCTCCAACAGACATGAGAGTGGGACAAGCCGCCCATGAGATGAAGAGATGATAGCTCAGTATGGTAGTTGCACTTTACCTTCATACGAGTGAGTCACCAAATACCATCTGCTTTGCCTTCCCTTACATACAGTATTTCAAAACTAAATTTTGAACCACATTTTGTACGTAATGTGCTCCACACCACTGAACTATCTTGGTAACCCTCTGCTGGACTCATGTCATTATGGCAATGTCTTATACCCAAGAGCCCTTTCAACCCAATCTTGTTGAGTTCCCTCTGCCTCCAGTCATCAACCACTCCTCCAGTCTGGTGTCATTTACAAACTTGAGAAGGGTGCACTCCATCCCATCCTCCTCAGTAATATATAACACAAAATCAGCTTCAGTGCTGGTCAGTCTCTAAAGGACACTGCCCAGTCCTTCCAGCCTTTTGGAAGGGCTAGGCTCTCAGTGACATGCTTTAGCATTTAAAAAGTATTTATAAGTTGTTTTTCTATTTAAGGATTTGTCTGTGTATTTTTACTGACCCATAAAATTCAGTTAAAATACAACATATTGTTACACTGCATTTCTGTTTTCAGAAATTTTGAGGACTCTGATCAACTTCATTCTTTAAGAATTATTTGCTCTGTTATACACACAGTTTCAACTAATATTTCTGGTTTTGCACAATCAGACCTACAAGAATTGCAGTTACTGGGGGTAAATTTAAAAGCTTCTTAAGAAATACATGCTCAGTGTCTTACCATTATAAAGAAGAAAACTAAAATAAAGTTTCAGATAAATAAACTACATTCATAAGCATGAAGTTGTTAACAAGGTATATTTCTTCAAAGTCGAATGGAACAATAGAAAGAAAACCTCTACTCTACACAAGACAAAAAGACAGGAAATTAAATTTCACTGCAAAAGGGCAGTATGGTCCTTACTTGACTGCTATACATTATGAATCTCTTCCCTATTTTGCTAATACCATCCATTACGGATGTTGAAAGGTCATGAGTTAGGCTCCAATATACCATGAAGCTGAACCTATCATCATAATAAATTCTTACTGCTTATTTACCTTTGGATTTCGGAATGCACTCCTGTTACCTTTTCAAGTTTTACTCTGTAACCACACAAGAGACTGCATGTCTCTTTTTAAATGAAAGCATTGGAGTGGCTTCTGACCATTCATCACACTACATTCCTCACCACCCCCAGTACTTACTTTAGAGCTCTCTCCTACTTGGTTTTTTTTTTTCTTGTGTGCTATGGAAAGTGTCCAAGACATCAGCTTTGTTTCAAGGACCCAGTGTCTTCTCACATTTCCTTATGCACCAAAAGAGTGCATTCAAAAGAAGTGAAGGATGGTCTAGGGCAACCTTTACAAGAAATAATAATGAAAATAACCATTTTATATATCAGTTCAAACAAATTAGAGGAACTGGTACATGAAAGAACTGTCTGGGTGTGACCCACCTGTGCAGTATGCATTGGGCAATGCAAGAAGTGGACTGACACTCAAGTAAGACAAGAAATACCAATGCGGATATCGCAGTGAAGCCAGAAACCACTGTCATGAGTTTCTACTTCTGATATCTGGGCCAAGAAATATTTCATTGACCCATGTAAAATTCAAAAGTAAAAGAGAGCTTGGGGGATTTTCTTTAGAGGAATTAAGTTGAATAAGTCTCCCAAAATGTGATACCTGGGATTGACCACTCTTTCAAATCAGATCCCAGCTGTGCAAGTGTCTCTTCTGACTGAGGCATCTGCAGGCCTCTGACTAGGTTCATCCCTCATCTCTGAATCCCTTCTCTTAGGCCTGTATTCATATCTATGATGGAGTACAGCTCATATATAGAAGTATCACTGATTTATCTAATATCTGTGTATAATATTGTATCCACGATTTTCCATTTCATTCGTTATGCACTGCACTTTGATTTTAATGTATTTGCTTTTGTGATGCATCTGCCCACTGAGTGGGAATTTTAATTGAAAACTAAGCTTGAACTCCCTTAGAATATTTGAAATTTAGCATATCATTTTATATTATCTTACCAAATTAATTACATATGATTACATATGTGTGATAAGATAGTCTGAACTATGGCTGAAGTATCACAGTGATGATAAACGACAAATTTGGGAAAAGTGACTATGATTAGACTGCCAGAGGATCAATGTGGGAACAGTCCTGTTTAACATTTTAATTTCTATATTGAAGACATAAACAACTGGTTAATTTGCTGAAAATTTGCTGATGCTATTAAGCCGGGTGCTACTGAGAATACTAATGAAGACAAGGAAATAATAGTAAGTAACAGAGTTTAGAAATGTGTTTGGAAAATAACAAAAGAGATTAAATTTTCAAAGATGTAAAATCATTAATTAGCAAAAGCATCCTGCAAAATTAAAATATCAATAACAAAGCCAATCTGAACAGAGCTCTAGGAGAAGCACTGGAAGCAGAAAATTAGATAAACGTGAATTCTATGGTGGAAGTAAAGAGAACACTTAGGTAACACAAGCAGCTGCTGGAAGGTAGCAGTCCCTGAGGCAGAAAGATAGGTTGCCATTAGTGGGTTTACTTCTCAGATGCTAAATGGATGGTCTGCCATGCAAAAACCTAGGTAGTATCCAGGCATTCCATTAGGACGCAGACTTGAAGGTATTTCCTAGATTAAGAGGAGATTGGTTCGTGAATAGGAAGGAGTAAAACAACTATAAATGAATAGTTTTGCAATGCAGCTGGTCAACAAGGTAATGATCACCATGTACCTGAACAGCACAAACAACAAATCCCCTTCTGTATGGCCAGATGCATAGTGTGATTCATTTGACCAAACTTAGACTTAGGCTAAATATTATGGAGGAGTACAGACAGTGGAAAGAAGCAGACTATTCTAGTACAGTATTCATTGCATCCCAAAGCAGATATTTAAATGTCTTGACTGTAAAGGCTGACCAACTCAGACATACATATCTAAAAATAGGTGTGATCAATCAGGCATCAACTTTGCATCCATCATTACTTCTCAGTTCAGTTCAGCTTTGATGGGCCCTATCTATACATATGCATCCTGGTTATGGATCAGCTCTTAAGAAGGGAGCTCTGTAAAGCTACACTAGCAGTACGCATATAAAACTAAGAATGAAAACACTCTTAATAATGATCAAGGCAGAAAACTCCATAAGTTAAGTGCAAATAAAAAGAAATGGGGACAAGGAGAATGGCCTTAAGCCAAAGGAGGGTAGATTTAGATTATATAGTAGGAAGAAACTCTTTACTATTCAGTAAAGAATTACTATTACTATTACTACACAGTGAGGGACTGGAACAGGTTGCCTAGAGAGGGTTGTGGATGCCCTACCCCTAGAACTGTTCAAGACCAGGTTGGATGGGGATCTGAATCTACTGGAAAGTATCCCTGCCCATGGCCTGGGGGTTAGAACTAGATGATCTTTAAGATCTCTTCCAACCCAAATAATTCTATGATTCTATGAATGGGAGCTTTAGAAATATTACCATTTCAAATTACCTAATTTTATTAGCAGTTTTCTTCCAGAGATTGAAAGAAATGTCTATAAAGTAAAAAAGCTCTCATACAGGACAGCTGAAACACAAAGCAAGAAAACCGTCATTTGGATTTTGTATTCATAACTAGCCACAATCCCACACCTTTTCCTTTACTACTACATAGCTACACATATTTACGCATACAAGCTTTCTAGATAAACGAAGTCCAAAAATAAAACATCTGTCATATAGTTTCTATTGAGAGACATGTATTTATATATGCAATCTTCTGTAAATAAAGATTAAGAATCTTGCAGTGATATGTGAAACACTGTAAAATCTTAAAATATCCTCCATTTCTCATGCTGAGTTTTTGTCTTCAAATGGATGGGTTTCACACTTCTTTTAAGCAGAAAAAGTCATGCTGTGGTTCTGTCTATCAAGAATATTCAGATTGAGACAATTATGGTCTAAACTCTTTATATTTTATGGGTACAATATTTTATGATACAGCCTGTATCTCAGCATTTCGCCAAGAAAGAAGAAAAAGTGTGTGCTGGCAACTCAAGGACACGGCAAAATTTCTAGAGATGCTTTTACCTTCGTATGCAATTTTTAAATAAATAGGGCTCTTCCTGTATCAGATATATATCCCATTTGTTCTTTGGACCTCTGCAAGTCAGTAGGAACAGCAGAGCCAATTGCTATGGGAACCATGCTTCTACAATGTGAGGTTAAAGTAGGAGTCAAGTAGGGGAATGGAAAATGGTGATACTCCTCTGTTCTCTCTCTAAAAAGCTAATTTGATGAATGGTGTAACTCCTGAAAATTCTTTCTTGCAGCAAGAAAATAAAAGCACTTCCTCTGTTTGTCACAGCCAATAGAAAGTGGTGAGATGAACATGATCCACAATCAATATACAGAGATCACAGTGTGATCTTAAATCTAACAGAAACCATTATATATTACAACTGAAATAAAAAATCGGCGAAGTTTAACCAGAAATAACATGTGAAATTGCCTATTGGTACAGCTTTGCAAAAAAATGTGGTAAATTCTCTTCACCCTTGGATGACTGAACAAAAATTGCACATCTTTCAAAAAGATAAATTACAATTCTGAAGGAGACTGGTGAACTTGCTGTAGGAATCTCTTGATGGATAGAGTAACTGGTCCATGGAAGGCTAATGAAGTCAAGATTACCATATTTTGTAAATTAATCTACTGCTAGGTTTTGACAGATAGGACAGCCAACAGTAACAAAAAAACTAGGCAAGAAGAACTAGAAATTCTTGTTATAAGCATCTCCTAAGACTTCTACCACCATGACGCTCACTGCCAAGGTTAAAAACATTGCTGATGTACCAATATCTACATCCAAGCATCCCTTTCAAGGCCAACGTGTTTTCTTTTGCATTTCAGTCGTCCGGTTTTCTCTGCTGTTTGGTATGCAGATTGTGCTACAAAGGAGAGGCTTTCTGGTATTTCTACCAGTTCCTCCCATAATTTACCATATACAAAGTTCTTTGTGTGACCTCTTAAAAACTAGATCTTAGTCCCAGGGATAAAACCTGGCATGTCACTTGGCTTTAAACCGTATCTGTATTATAGCACCACTTTGATTGCAGCTACCAGTACACCAAAGTTAAGAGGAAACAACCCTCTGACTTTTATATCTTCTCACTGCATTTCTACCCACCCCACAAGTTATAAATCTTACTTTATTAATGCTGCCTTTCAGGTTTTGGGGATAGAAATTTACACTGAAGTCAATTATTTTGGCTGTGGCCGTGGTTTCTGTCTATGTAGACTTAAAGATCAGATCTTTTTAAAGCACCTTTACCTTGTCAGTTTCAGTAAAACAGTCCTTTGTGTAAATGAGAATTGGATCAAGAGTATTGTTCCAATTGTTATACAAGTACCTACATAATTGCTTCGATCAGTAAGGTTTAAATAACTTAATAGGTATCACATAAATATTATAAACCAATTCCAGCTGTCTGTTAGATCTTCATGTGAGTTTTCTTATATGTGAAATAATTCTTATTTCTGCTAGTTTTTTTTTTCAGAATTGGGACATCATTTGGAACAAAACGGTAAATGCAATTCAATGTCCCTGCCTTCATACTAAAAATAAACAAATATTTATTTAGAGATAATTTAATCACAAAACTGAGAAAATAATCACAAAAACCTCATGATTTTCCTTAAATGACGCATTTAACATAGTTTTCGGAAAATCTTCCATTCCAGCCTGAAAAAAAATCTATAAAATACACTTGGTAAAGTACTGTTGCAATACTGGATCCACTCAGCAATAAGAAGCCAATTCCTGACAAAAATGTGAATAAAAATTAATTTCTCTCTTCTTCCTGTTGCTAAACACCTCTGGAGTTAACATCCCTCACTACAGCTTCAAGCCCCACTTCTTCAAATACAGCACTCTGATCCCATTTGTGTCTCTAAACTTCTTGTGGTTTAGCTGGTACTAAGCCATGCACTCCTGAAGGATTCCTGTGCTTGGAAGTTGCTCATAAGACATTGGGGTGACATTTTGCCTGATCCTTCTCATTTTAAAACCTTGTGAAACGCCTACTTCCTCTTCACAACATTTCATCGTCCTCCTGTTGATGAATCTTTTCTCTTGGATCCCTGCCTCTCTCCTTACTGTGGGAAGATGAGAAATCACAGAGCACCCGGAGTCAGTGGTCATGGCAGGAGAAAGGAGCTCTGGAGCAGCAGTGATGTGAGCTGAGACAAAGTATATGCTAACTGAGAGCAAAAAGACCCCATCAGTGGGAAGTGAGGATAAGTGGGAAATGGAGGAAATGGGCAGCAGGACTGAGTACTTTGACTGTGATGGACATAGACAGTCTGGAGAATAACTAGAAAAATTGGGTATGAACACCCTCAGAGAACAGTGCTCTATTCCATACTCCTTTTTAAAAAAAAAATCCAGATTACTTCTCTACGTTTCAAATATTTACTGTGCATCTCCATCAAGCAAGAAAATGTTTCTACTGGTATGGTATCAGTTGGTATCAGAGAAGTGAATAGATAGTACCTGAAAGTAAAAGACACTTTTAGTTTAAAAGGTTGACTATAAAAAAACCATTGAGAAAGTTTAATTGTGATGCAAAGCCAAAATGTCTAATCCTTCAGTGGAACTACTCAAATCAATCAAGCAGTCTTGCCACCTCCTACTTTGAAACAAACCCTGGTTTACTTCTCCCGTGCCAGCTGTCCAGCAGGTCGCCGTTCTCAGAGCAGTTTGTGAGGCTGCCACACTTCAGCCTAGCTACAAATGATCCAGAACTTAACAACAGGCTTTGTGAGTTTTTTAATTCTTTGCTTTCACAAGGCCCCTGCATTGTTTTATCACTGCTTTACAGTGAAAGCTAAGGACATTGCAAGATGGGTCTGAGAATGACAACAGGGTGGAGACGTCACTGGTGGTATTTCTTTAGAGACCAACTGTCCAAGTGTCAAATCAAAATCAAGAAAATTGCTCCAAAAGCAACAGCATTCACCAGAGACTTGGATCCATTCAAACATAATACATCTTAAAACCTTGAATTTGCCCCAAACAAAGCATACTTAAATGCACTAACTTTTCCAGAATCTGATTGTTCTGATGGATCTCCCTTTTTTATTTTCAAATTCAAAAAGAGGCATTTTATGAAACTTTCACAACAAAGACCACAAAACATGTATGTGTAGAATTTCACAGAAGGAAAACATTCATGAGGAGATATGAGCAGGGAGGTGCAGAACAGGATCAATTGATTTGTGAAGTTTTGCAAGTGGTTTTCATGTTATTAGGAACAAAATATCCCAAACATTGGATTTCTCCATGAAAGAGAATTCTGAAAAGGATTAATTTTTCATTGATGGGAATGTTTAATCTTAATAAAAACAATAATTCAAATTTTGATTTTTTTTATTTTGAATTTAATGTGGAATATAGAGAAAAACACTGCCATCTCAATTGAAACTAATTTTGAAAGGAAAATACCAGTGCATGCAATTTCAAAAATTTTGTCAAGACAATCTAAACTATCCTTCCTTAATTTTTGAAATTAAGGTGCAGTAATAGTAATGTGGTTTCACAGCGTCTGCGATTTTGAAGGAAATTGTGCTCCACATGAACAGTTCTCCTCACAATTTTCTCCTTATAATGGAGCTGAAAGCAAGACCAGAGAGCAGGACATGTTTCCCCAGCATCCTAACATTTCATCCATGAAAAAGCTTTAATTGGTGAGGCCCTCCCCAGGCACAGCCCCCCAGCATATGGCAGCAGAAGCCCATCCTCTGCTCCGGTAAGGGACAGCCTGAGTGTCCACAGGGTTGGCACGGAAGAGCTTCCAGGTCTGCACTCCTGGCCACTGTGCTGCCACCACCCTGCTTCCCAACACACCACAGGGCACTGCTGACCTGGTTTCCAGGCTTTTCTGGCTAGATATGAGAGACCAAAGAAGAATATTTTGTAACCAATAAAGATGAAGTGGGTTGGTGGGAAGTGAGCTCTCTGGACCATCTGCTGAAACCCACAGAGAGCCAGAGGTGATGGAAATGCATTGTTACTACAGGGTTTTACATTAAAATTCCCCCAGACACCTAGCATAGTCTCTAGCTGACGTAATACAGACCTCCACATAGAAGACATCTGCATCCACACTAGCCAGCTGAGGCTCCCTTTAGACTTCACAAAAAAATAGGCTTTCTCTAGTACACAATTCTTTTTATCTTATAAATAGTCACCTAAAATAGGTTAGATGAATTTTTCCACATAGAAGGACCTGCTCCTTGATGGAACAAGAATACTGGCACACTAGCTGAAGGGAGATATCCCCAGCCCACATTTCCAAACCCAGGTCAGATGAAGCTCAGAGCCCTTCTGCCCTGGACATGCCTGGGAACATCCCCGGCTTCACAGCACCAAACCCCTCTCCTGTGCTGTCAGCCCTCATTGGATTCATCAACTAACTCCTCTGCTCAGATTCCTTATGGCTCAGAAGCAGTAACAGAAAAACAAAAATGCCAAGCCCAAATAATTTTTCTCACACCAGATGTCTGCATGTACAGCACTTATATGGGTAAGGCGCACCAAACACAGCAGTTTCAAAGGCCTGAAATAAATGAAAGGTGACACTAAGAAGATAGAGTAAAAAGAAAGAATTACATCACTGGATAAAGACTGAATCTTTTGGGGCCAAAAGTTAAGAAAATGTACATTTCTTTCTGCTATATGAGAAGTAGCTCAAATAACATTTAGAAAGGGTTAACATAAGGCAACTGTGCACTCTATGTACAACTCTGAACCCCTGCTGCACTGGAAAGTGAAACATTAGAATAAGACCAAAACTGGATACCTTTCATGACAGTTCAAAAGAACTGTTTATAAGGAATTTAGCCAACCTTATCATCATTTTTTCTTAAGTATATGATTTGGAAAACAAAGCGATATTGCCAGTAATCATAATTAAGATTTTTTGGGTTGAAAAATATAGGCAACAAAACACTTTTCTTCCTGTTTTCAGTTAGACGGTTCCAATAATAGGGACAGTGATTTGACAGTTTAGGAAAGTTAAATTAGCATTTTGACAAGTATTTTATTGTACCAAATTTTCATGCCTATAATACTGTACTGAGAAACTGCATTCTCTGAGAGGCAAAATAGATTATCTTGTTCATGTGAATGTTAGATGTCAAGAACTGGCTTACCAAGTGCGTGGTCTTTTAATAACTTCCTAGGACACCAATTTACAGAAGTTTTTTAACTGTCAATTCTACAAAACGGGATGCTTTTGTTTCCTGTGCCTGTCTTGGCAAACTGTGTCATGAAGCATCCCAGAACGCAGGAACGTACAGGGTGAAGTTAC
Source organism: Eulacestoma nigropectus (assembly GCA_013397775.1). NCBI lineage: Eukaryota > Metazoa > Chordata > Aves > Passeriformes > Eulacestoma > Eulacestoma nigropectus. The sequence continues at coordinate 340,305 of VZTE01002323.1, forward strand.
ATATCGTATGCAACGAGTTGCACACATGAAAACCAGCAGCTATTTTGTCTTGCTTACGGAATAATACCGGTGATGTATCCTAACGTCGCTACAAAATGTCTACACTTTTAAGTAATTAATGCACACGTACAATCCAAAACCACTGTAATGCTTCAGTTTATTGCATCTTAAGCCTGAAGCAGATTTTTTTCTTATTTAAGTAGGATAAGAAAACCAGCATGCCTTGAAATTGTCACTTTAGAAATAATATGCTTATCAATGTCACTTTCAGTGACTGTTCCACTGCTGTTCAGGACACTTGGGGTTTTATTTTTGCATTTTTTTAATAAGAATGAAAAAAGATGCCTTTAAATGAGCTGACACACAGCTATCATGTTACTATGTCATTCCATCACAAAGGAATCAGTTTACTAACAAAAAAAAGACAACCAGCTTTTAAGTCAGAGTGGGATATGTTGTAGCATTCCTGTCAGAAACGATACACATTAGGATAGACTCAGCCAAGTGTCAACTAGCAATATGAGTGCAAATCAGCACTACTCAGAAAATCCCAGTGGTAAAGTCTGTTCATTTGCTCAGGCCATGCCCTAGTTACAGAACGTAAACCTTTCTCGTTAATGCCATTGCTAATAAAGCCCTGGCTTCACATCCCTTTAACTGGCTGCTAACTCAAAAACTAGGTAAGAATAGAAAAATAACTTTGAAGAACCAACATATTGTTCTTTACACAACAGTAAAACTATTTTTAGATTTGCTTAAGCCTGTAAGAATCCACCAGCCTGATCACCCTGAGGACAGCGTAGAAGGAGAGACTCCAGATGTCAGCCATACGGTGAAAGACAGAAATAAAGTGATACCCAGACAGCTCAATTATACCTGGCTGCCCAACCCCATGGGTGTAAATCTCAAGGGCATAATTTCCCCTACTGCACTGTAAAACTGCTCCATGGCTGGATCCACAACTCTGCAGAAGGCAACTTTTTTGCTTTCCCACATCCTTTGTCCAACATTTCAAGGATTTGAGCGCTCCACACAACCCAGGTTCAGCCCTCCCTCAGCTGGAGGCAGGGAAACATACCTCCCTAAGCTGCCACTGCTTGGGGTGGCTGGAATAGAGAGGTACATCAGTCCTGTTGACACCGTTCTTCTGGTATTAGTAAATAAACATTGCAGACATAGATGTACCATTTGATGGATAAGCAGCAATTTACTGAACTACAAGATCATTTTCATTGCTTGCTTTTCATTCTTAGTGAATATCTAAACATTTTTTTAACGTGAAAGTGCTGCATCATGAGTTTTCAAGGGAGTCCCACTTAAAAGGAATTGACAACACAGTAATTAGGAAATGCACATTTAATCACGGGAGACCTGAGAGACATCAGTCAAAGAAAGCATTCCATTCTCAGCTCAGTGCCAAAGCCACCAGGTTATAAAGTATTCTGATGAAGAAAGTTTCCCAAAGGCTCCTGATGAAACAGCTTCATTTAATACAAAGAATTCAGACAGCTCTTGCAAGTGTGCTCCCCTTGACTCATGGTTACCACTCAGGTTCTGGAGTAGTGACAGCTTAATTAGTTGAAATAAAACAGTTGCAAAGCCAAAGACTGAACACCTTGCACAAAGCATCCTACCTTGAGGCAGGGCAGTGCTCCCACGTGGGCAGCAGAGAATATGGGTTCAAAACTTCAGGGGCTCACGGCAGAGCACAACTCTGCTCCCTTTGCTCATGAATGAAGCTACAACACAGTTTTCAAGCCCTATGCATCATCATATATTGGGAGTCATGATTTCTTTCAATTTTTTTATTTCAGCAGGAGCAACACAAATACTTTTGGATGTAACTTTTCTCTCTTCCTAGTGAACTATGCCAAAAATCAATTATCTGTCCCCCTCATGACAGATCTTGTGTCCAAAGAGCCAAGTACCCATATTTTCTACTTGAAAGGAAGCTAATTCAAAGGTTGTATAAGGTCATATATAGCAAATCTAGGCTCACAACATTAAAAAAACAGAATCAGCTCTCTTGCATCCATACTGTTCCTGACCTCTGTAGCTTGTCTGTAATCAGTACTTAAAACTCAAAAGTGTGTACTCTACTCTCAGAACCAGGAAGAAAAAACAGAAATCTTAAGGATCCACGTTTTGTTAATCTCTTACAAGTCACCATGACATGTCTTTTTCCATAGGTTATTTCAAAAAGATAATTATAGATAACTTCAATATTTAAATTCAAATTGAGAGGTCAGTGCAACAGAGCTGAAGTTCTGCAATTCAAATCCACTGAATATTTATGTGGGGAAAATATTTTGGAGTTGCTCCTAGAACTGCAATCTATGTAAACACTATTAGCAAATAAACATCCACCTCCACGAAACTGCCCACAGCCCAAACGAAACACTGAATCTGAGCAAATACCAGTAGGTTTTAATTGCTGTCCACTTAAACTCACATCCACACCTTCCACTTATTTAAGCTGAAATGTAACTGAAATGTTACTCTTTTACATGAGAAACTAAGAAATACACATTTTTCAGGACTGCATACTATAATTACATTTCCAATAGGAACATACAGACAAATAAATAAAACAGTGAATTGTATTAAAAGTAATTTACAAGACAGGTATTTTCTTAATGAGTACATGCAGTTGATACATTTGTGTTCCATTATTAAACACGGAAGCAATCCTCAAGTAATTTTATAGCATATGGGATCATGTTTGTTATATGTTTTTAGCACTTCAAAAATTATACATAAGTGCTTATGAACCAAATACACTATTAAAATTACGTTCTAATTTCTCCCTTGGCTAACTTTCTAGAGTTTCGAAAGAAGACGCATAATACCTTCTTCCCATTATATCATACGGCACAACTGTTATTGGTGTAATAATGTCAAATTTTAATAACTTCATCATAACAGTTCGTTCCATGTTTGAAGATTTATAGATAAGCAAATATGTTGAGACACACTACTTTGCAACTTCAAAATATTAAGTACCATAGGGAGCCTGTAAGTGTGTATGAGTCTGAGGGCATCCCCCACCACATGCCTCTGATGCAGGAAACAGAAACTCGTATCAGTGACAATCTCCTTAAGAATACGTTTACAGTCCCAGATCACCCTGATACGTGAGCTCCTCCTCTTAATTTTGTCACAGTTATTTTGGCCAGACTTAAAGACAGGTTTTAGAAACAGATCGCCTTAATTTCTGTACTGAAGGCGAAAAGATATCTCAATTCTAGAAAAAGCTTCTCTCAAATTTGAAATTATTACAAAAAACAGGTATCATCTCAATATATCCAGCTTTTCAGAACCCTCACTCCTCTTATCAGCCTTTAATTTTTCCTGAAACTGGCAAGTAAAGCTTTACACCATCACCCTGCTCTGACAGCACAGCACAGGCTCCTCTCCTGCTCAGGCAGAAGCAGGAAGAGAAGGGCACTGACCTATAAAGCTGTCCCCGTGGAAAGACGTAAGAGCAAGATGAAGAAGACAGCGCAGAAGAATAGAGCGACTCGGCAAGCCATGGATTTGGGGATCACTTTCTAGGTGCCCCAGAAACTCCTCAAGAGCCGTAGGTGTTTGCCAACCCCTCTAATTTGCACACTCTTTATTTCTGCTTCTAGCACCAGTAGGACACAACTGCACCGCAAGATCCACACCACAGTCAGGCATCCACCCAAGAGCCCAAACTTTGCTGGACAGCCACATTTGCTGTACTTCAGCAGAGCAGGTTTTGCTGGGAAGGGATTCAGCCATAAGCATTCTGAAGTGTGCTCAAAGAAGAGGCTCAAACACTTCACAACTCTACACCTACATCCATTTACCTGTGTGTCATGGAATGATACCTGGAGTTCATAGTTCTTCAACATCCATTTATGCTTGTATAAATGTTTCAAGGCTAAATGGACTGCAGGCAGCACATCTGCTGTTAGGTTTTTCTGATCAATCAGGCAGCCGGTGGGTAAAAGCCCGAGAAGAGAGAGGCGAGTCCGATTCAGTTCCTCAGAGCACCTAATTATTAGTAACATAAACAGCATCAGAGCGTCTAGCTTCCAGCTCCAGAAAACCATCTTTTTTGGTGCTTTTCTTCTCTTTCTTTCTCTTCCCCAGCAGTCCACATTCCTGAAGAGAAGGCCTTAGATTCCCTGGTTGACCGACATTTTGCAGCTTTCCTTTGCTTCAGTCAGCTGTGTCCCTCTAAGAAAGCAGCTAATTGTTATTAAAGGATAAAGACCTCTCTACGACTGGCTTTTCCAATTTGGACAGTAATCCAGCTCACAGCAGTGCTGTGAATCAATACTTCACAAGAATAATCTCTAGGCAAATTGCTCTGCCAAGTTTAATTTTAAGCATGTGTCATTTAAAACATTCAGTAGGAGAAATATTCAACCATAGGTGACAAATCAATACACGAACTCATATGATTCCTTTGAAAATATATATTCTAGGGGCTGATCAAAGTGGTTGCATACTGAACTCATTTGAGTTGCATACAGCAACTTGTATGCCATTGGGTCAGAAGATTGCTTCAGTTTGTTTAATCTTGCACAAACACATTTTCTATTGGCTTCATACACATCAAACAGAGAATATGAAGTTTGCGTATTGATAATATTTTATATACTTCTAGTGCAAAAGCTGCATCAGCCTAAAGCTGTACATCCTCTTCCTGGTACTGCTTTTTGTCAGAAACCCCATGCTTTCCTTAAAATCAGTGGTAGTTGCGAGGCAATTCAGCATTCTGGCCTGCTCCTCCCATCTACAGTCACATAGCTTTTGACAGGCATTTCACATATTGTTGTAGCTAGCTAAGTAATTTCAACACACTATTTGCAGTTTTCCAAGTAATATGCCAGGCTACGAAATGGAACGGATGCTGTACACACAGAAATGCAGAGGAAATAGTAATGCTGGAGAAAATCTTCCCTGCTGCTTATCAAAACTCACCAGGGTGAGAAGGGATTGTATATAGGATCACCACACCAGAGAAGAACCCACACCTCTGCTCCCCAGGACTCGCAGCCTGCCTCACCCCTCAGATGAGCACCTCCTTCCCTGCCCCTTTCACAGCAGCAATGCCACTGTTCTCGTGGAGGCAGCCACCTGGGTGACCCCTTTCCTCCATTCAAGCAGCCAGCTCTCCCCGTCCACAGGAAGCCTCCCACACCTACTGGAATGCTGTCATAGGCAAGGGAAGGAAATGCAAGGGCCAAGCCCAGGGGCAGGGAGAGGAAGGACATCTGGGAGATGCTTGCTTCTCCGAGTAGAAAAAAGCTCTGATTTTCCGCAAGTCTCATCACATATGCAGCTGAATAGCAAATTGCTTCACCGTCCTGTGGAAACTCAAGGTTTCAAAAGAATTCTCTGTGCCAAGCTGAGATGGAAACCCAAAACCTCAAAGGTTTTCATGACTCAATAATCTGAAAGGAAAACAAATGGAAGGGCTCATAAGCAGAAGGTTAATTTGGTATAAATCAAATTTGAAATTATATGTTCAGAGCTTGGCTATTTATTTTGTGAATGGCTGACATTTTAAAAAAAGAAAATATTAGTTTGCTGCAGAAAGTCAAACTGGCTTGTGTAATTTTAATTTTAAAAACATGGTGTTCCAGGTCAACAAATTCTTCTGAAACTGACATGAAACAAAGAAGTTTTTACAGAAAATTTCCCAATAAATTCTAGTTGTAAACATTCTAATTTATAATTACAATCTATGTGTTGCATGACATGAGGGCGTGGAACTAAATAGATAAATAGAAGTAAAAAGAGCAAAATAATAATGAATAAACAAGCAAATAATGTCTACCTTGGGCCCAGCAAATAGCTCCAAGCATCTCATACACTCAATTCATCGCTAACTGTCCACAGTGACCCTTCTGCCAACACACCTGTGCAACTGGATGGACAAGAAAAGAGCCCAATGCATTCTTATACACAAACATAAGGTGAAATATCCTTGCTTAGGGTAGAGAAATGAACTTGCATAACCCTTGCTTTTTTCATCACCATTGCCCATAGTCAGAAAGCAGCAAGGCTGCGTGGAGTCCTTTGTGTGGGGAAGGAGATACTGGTTTTCTTCCTGTACAAAACTATGGCCAAATCAAATGCTGGAAGATTGAAAATTATTATGGACATTTCCTAGACCGAGGAATTTAACACATTGTCTGGGCACAACACTGAGTAGGAAGCACACTCTCATAGCACAGTCTGCATAGCAACAATTTAACACAATGACTTAATAGGTATTTTCCATTCCTAAGTCTTATGATTCTATAATGTGATTACTGAAAACATATTTTTAAAACATTTTTTTTAGCTTGAGGTGAAATTCTTTCCTGAGCAGAGGGCCAGTATAGGCCAAGATGTTGCTTAAATCCCATTAAATACCTTTCTTAGAGGCTTAAATGGGATTTTGTTGGTGAATAGTCCTTGGACCAGCCTTCCTTACCAGCATTATTTCAGCATTGACTACACTAATGGAGAGGAGAGGAAAGCAGGCATTCATGCTGCCAAACCTCAGCAGCTGAGGTACTCTGAACTTCTCCTCCTATGCCTAAATCTTCCCACCAGCTAAGTGAGCACATGGGGCTCCACTGAGTCATAGCTTTGGCTCATAGGTAGGTAACAAAAAAATGTGGTTTGACTATCCAATATCCCCCTCAGTGTTCAAAAAGACACAAATCTGCCACCACACCTCACTGAACCCCTGTTCCTCAGCCAGTGTCTTTAAATTCGTGAGAGGACAATGGCATATCAGAGGCTATGAAATCATTTTCAGCACGATATGGATGGACACACATTTAAGGGAGCACCTCCTTATTCTATAGATACACGATCAGCTTCAAACTAGACCAGTCCTCTTCTGGTGCTACTTCTGTGTGCCGTCAGCATTGCTGCATTTAACCCATGCCTGGCAAAGGAGCAAACAAGATTATTAGCCTCCTGTCACTTGTGTCCTGAAAATCTGCTTTCTGACAGAAACATTTAACTATCTAACCAGACAATTGTTTCTTACATAGTATTTTTATTGTTAATTAATTCTGTAATACTTGCACCAAAACAAGCCTGTTTTCATTTCGATGAATAAAACAGCCATATTTGCCATGCTCATGATTGATCATACAGGTATAATCTTCATTTTCAGAATAGCATCTCCTGAGGGTTAATACCTACAAAAGCATATTATTAAGCCCCATCACACATTTGAAGATAGTCTTTCAAGTGAGTTTGCCCAACATCCTCAAAATTTACTACTAGAACATAACAATTGTGAAATTTTAAGCTGATAAATCAACTCACTGCATCTTACATCCACTTTCAAATGTGAAGCTGAATTCCCACTATCTTTTGAAATAGCACAGATTTTGAAACTTGATTTCACTGTCAGAAAAAGCAGGCCATTTGACTTTAAATCCTGCCCTCCTCACTGTTTTGGGGAGTTTTATCAAAGGTAAATCACTGTTGTTCAGTACATTAAGGTAGCTTTTGCAAGATTTAGCTGAAAGCCTTAGGATAGAGCTGGTGACCAGATGACTCACTGTTGGCATCTCCTTTGTGAGTTCCACACAAACTGAGTAATATTCAGAGAGGGAAACTGTAGGAGGAAATTGTGCTCCCTCGTAGAAGCACAATCCCTGAGAACTTAAAAATAGAAAAAACCCCAAACACCTGGCATAAATGTGTCGTCCATAGCCAATACTTTCCAAAGGCAAAAGAAGAAATCTTTTCAGTGTTGTCCTCCTTGCCACATTATCCTCTGCTTTCATAGCATTTTAAATTCAGTTCTCAATCCCCTGATCAGTATTTCTGAACTGTAGATCACTTAAACAGTTATTAGTTCGTGTAAAAGGCTGATCATAGACTGTATTAACTGTGTTAAAGGCTGGCTATACATTTAAGCTATATGTCACCTCATGCCTCCCACACACAGCTTCTTTCCCCTTGAGTAACACCCATTAACATTTATAGGATGTTCTAATCCCAGCTTCACATGTTAGTTTTTTTCAAAGCAGGTTATCATTCACCCTTTCTTGTCCCATGTGTCTCTGCTCTTGTTGCTTAATCGCTCAGTATAATTAAGATTACGGAGCACTCACACATCCTAAGAAACCTTGGCAATGTATTGGAAACCAATACATGTATTGTGGATGGCAGCTCCTGTTCTGACATTGACACCAAGCCTCTACCTATTGCCAAGAGCAGCTTCACTATCAAGGCACCACTATCTGCTGTAACATGCCCCAGCTTTTTAAGTAGCTGCTATTCAGCTAAAATTATTTACCTCCCATAACACCATCCAAACAACCAGGCTATCTATGTCCAATTGTCCTACCAAGTCTGACTAGATTTGCTTGTAGCAAGAGATTCACTTTGAGGAAACAAATGAAAATTCGTTTTTGCCTCAAACCCTAGTATCTCACTCCTTGTGTGTAGCCTGAAAATCTCCTCTCTGCCCCTTTTTCCTCTTTCCCAGCAGTGCAGCACAAAGATCAAATTAATTTCCTCCATTCTGAATAGAAGGCTTGAAGAAAAAAGATAAAATTACTAGTACATACGGCAACGGTGAGATTGTCCTGAAGTAATATATCGAATTCTAGTGGCAGCACTTTGAGAATGAAGATGACAAACTGCAAAAGACTGAGAAGAAAGACACAAGAACACATAAAGTGCTGAGAAAATGAAAACAAAAGCAGCAATTCAGTCCATCTAGTTTAATGTCTAGAGGTGGCATAATCTGTAACTTGCTCTATAGTGGATGAAAAAAATTATTTCTAATAATACCAAACTTTTGAGTGGTTAAGGAAAACACCCTTTCTACCCTTCAGTAAACTATCCCCTTTTAATGAAATAACTTTTGTTAGATCTGTTAAGAAAAGATGTTTGCTGTTGTAACTACAGTAAGGGCTTCTGCTGACATTGAGATAACACCTCCTGATACCCACCAGTGACATAATTGTGCCAGACATACAGACCTGCCTTGAGTAACAAGGCCCTAGGGACACAGTACTCCCACCATGTCACTCCTCTTGTTTACTTCATACAAGCTGTTATTTTTGCCAAGGTCAAACACACCATTTTTGAATATGTGTTAATTATAAAAATGACTATTTTTTAATTGACTGGTTTTTAAAAATACCCGTACCTTGCATATTTCTCAACTACAAGGTCCTTGAAATGTAATAATCTAATTTTAAAAGATATTTAATACTGCTGTGGATCCTGAAAGGATCTCTGTCCCAAAGGCTGAGTGAAATCAGCATTTTATTCCACCGGGCAATTTGAAAATTTAAAGCAAATAACGATGAGTGCCTTTGTTCTTAATTAAAAGTGGCAATTCTAGGTCTCCTCCTCATAGAAGCACATTGCATTTTCATAGGTGGGCTGGCTTTCTACAGTGCTGAGCATTCAGCAATTCCCACTGTTGTTGACAGAAAATGCAAATCACTCCATGCTTTTGGAAAGCAAATCTTTAGTTCAGGGACCTAACTGGAAACTGTCTAAAAAAAAAAAAAGAAAAAAGTGATGTGGAGCTGATACTATTAGCATGCTTCCCAGCAAAAAAAGAAGAGCAGAGGGGAGCTTGGCTAAGTTTAAAGATGCAAAACTTTTTTATATATGGGCAACTATTGCAACTTAATTAATTTTGTACGTTGCACAAAGTCTTGCTGCCACTAGCAAATTCCTCCCCTCACAAACAACAAGGAATTTGGTCCTGCTTATAATTTTTAGAAAGAGAGAAAGTAGATGGGGAATAAAAAAAGAGAAATTTGGCTTTCTCTCTTGGTCGACCTCCTGTAAATTATTAATACTTTGGGCTTGCCAAATTCACAGGGGAGAATGGACAGCAAAACCCAAGGTGCTTTTAAAGAACTTTAGAATTATATGGAAGTCCCCACAAAAACACAGAGCTTAATATTTTTATACCATATGTGTATACTAAAATATACTTACAAGTTGCTGGTAAGATAAACACGAATGCACATCTGAATGACAATGCTTGCAAAATGTTATGTGCTGTATTTTGTACCACACTAAATGTTAGTCTGTCAAAAATTGTCACTTCATATAGCGTAGAAGTAGTAAAGAAAGAGATTTATTCCTTGCTAGAAAAACGCTTAATTCCCTGTGAAAACAGGAGCAGTAAACAGTGGAAAGGAAGTTAATTAGCATCCCAAAAGGGGCCTCTTATTATTTCTCCCTGGAGGTTTTGGATGTAAAATGGTTACTTAAGACACCTATTGCATGTATGAATCTTCACATAATTTCGTAGTTCAGCGAAGCCGAAGCCGTAGCAGAAGCTGAGGCCTACCCTAGGTAAATGGTAAATTAGAATACTTTACTTTAAGGACATAAAAAAGTCAACAAATAGGTTCTTTTAGAGATATGTGGTGGTGATTATTTAATAAATAAAATAAAAGAGATTCTGGAAATAACTAAATCAGACAGAGAGTGTAAGTTCATAAGACAGCCATAAAAGTCAGAAAGCCTTGATTCCCCTCTCTTGCTGGTAATGTCCCAAGCCTGTAACTGGGAAGATCTGGCAGGGAGAGCAGAGTATGTAAAAAAAATGGGAGCTGCTGCTCTCACAGTATCAGCGGCTGCAGGATCAGTAGAGTTTAAGCTGGAAATAGCAATGGACCTTTAAAGGGATTTCAAGCAAATCATAGAGAAAAGTTGTCCAGGGACAAGGATTTTGGGGGATCCTTAAGACAAGATCGAAAGGTTTTCTGAAGTATATATTCTAGTTTGCAGCAGAGTGGGCAGAAATTCCCAGGTGAAACACATGGTCTGTATTGTAAGATGTGGATAATCCTAATGGTCCTCTGATCTTAGAACTCATTAATTATTTAAGGTAAGTACCATGGCCATAGTAGGAAACCCAAGTTTTCTAATCCTATCACTCAAACTCGTGATGTTCACTTTACAGCAATTAGTCCATTATCTGGGCCTTCATCTCTCAGAAGCCTCAGTAACAACAGCTTGGAAAACCCTGCCGAATTAGCCCCCATATTCTCCATTCTTTGTGAGTATAGTTTTCAGACAGAAGGTGGATATCTGTCTTTAATTTGTCAGCTTTCCTCTTCACATTTGAGAAAATTTTTTGAAAAATGCTATGGATAAAATTGTCAGAAATAAAGGCTGATGATAATGAAAAATTAATGGCACGGAAATTGGGCATCAATCACTGACTTAGCAATGAGATTACATGGCTATTCCATCACAAGGGGAAAAAAAAGAAATAAAATAAAGGGTTTGCCAGGCAGTATGTCCCATTTCCACTCAGCAGGCAGTATCAAGCAGTCCCCAAATCCAGCAGACTTTAGCCACAGCAAAAGTAGAGAAATCCCCTTAGCAAAGAAGGCATCCCTTAAGTGCCAGTGGCATGGCAAGGGAAGACACAGGGTGACTGAAAATGTATTCCACCTGTTCCTAGGGTTGCTGCCTTCTTTGAGCAACGGTGTAGCTGAATAAGCTTGCTTCAGGAGTCAGGCTGCTGCTCCATTAATGCTGGAGCCCAAGAACCACAAAGGTACTGCAAATCTCATTTCTGTCTCAGCTAGACCCACAAATCAGAGAACAGTGCATCTGGCTCCTGAAAAGTTTGAGGCTCTGTCACTGATTTAGTTCCAAGATTCCTAGTACAAAAATAAATTTGAAAAAATGTGATGTATGTGCACTGTACCATCTCAGTTTGGAATCCCACAGTCTGAAATAGGCTTCCTGGGATGTCTGGGGCTGCTGCATATTAACAGACATCTCCACAGGACTGAGTCATATCTGTGCTCACTGATCTCAGTACACATCTCTGGTAACCCCAGCTGCCCCAAAAATTATCTGAACCGAAATGAATCATGGGGGGTTTTCCTCTGTAAACTTCCACCACTTGATTCCTTGAGCCAGATTTCTGCATGCAGTGCTTCAACCTAATGCTAAGGAAAAGTATCTCCTTTCCTTTGATAACAATGGTCTCCACTTGAGTTTTCATGAAAGACCTACTGGTTCCTAGGTTCTGCAGTTAGCTCAAAGGCCTTGTTCTTCTGCCTTATGCCATGAGAACGTCCATAAAGCAGTGAAATTGAAAGCAGAGAAAAAAGCTTGAGATGCACGTGTATCATCAAACTCAGATTATTAATGCAAGATGGTGTTCTGTAGCTTTGATATGCAGTGCTATTTGTGATGTCATTCCAAACTGTCACATGTATTTAATTAAAACAATATAAATATTGTATCAACAACTTTCTTTGTGAATGCCATCATTAAATCTCTCTCATCTAGCTCCTTCCTTTCCGTTTTCCTCTTGCAAATATTTTCTTCACAGTTATCACCCGGATATTACACCCCATCTTTTCCACGAACTTGAGTAATTAACTCTGGTTGATAACCACATCAGAGGATAGGGCCTTCCCCTCTTTCTTCAAATGCAAATGGATACTCCTTCCTAGATTTATTCAAAAAAAATAGTTTTTCCATGCTGATGGAGCGTGTTTGGCATTTGAATCAAAAGATTCCATAACAGTGTGTTTTGCAGTATGCACAGGATAAGTTATACAAGAAATTGCAAGACATATGCCAGAAATTGGCTTTAATCTCTTTGCAGAGATATTTAGAGGATATACATTCTGCAGGTCTGGGATCCGCACCCAGAGGAGTGGGTGCGGTGAATACATGATTTCTCTCCTCTCCCCACCCACATCTTAACATCAGCGGAGAAGCCAGCATAGAATTAACATAAACACTTAACTTTAGATGATTCCCTCCAAGTTTACAAAACTCTAAAGCAAAAGGAGGTTATGTCGTAAACGGAGTCATGTTACGCAAAAGTCAAAGGGGACACTGACTATTTAAAGCCGTATGTCCCTTCCAAGTGTCGCCAGCAGAGCAGACAGTGATCGTCACCATACACGCAGCGTAGTGCATTTTAATGCCTCACTCTCTGCAAATATCAGACAGCACAAGTACTCAGCAATACCTGAAGGTAAGAAATTACCTAACTGCCTCAACATATGCCAGACACACGCTCACCTGACGATACAAGAACAAATGTCTGCCACCTCTGTCTGCTGTAAACTGGACCCTCTTTCAGACCCTGACATCTCCTGTGTATTCAGTTGCTACCCTCAGATGACCACAACACCACCTTACCTGTCCCACTGTGAGCACTCCAGAAATCAAAATAAGGCTCCAGACAATTTTGTGCTCAGAGCACTCACAAACATGACAAGGCTCACCCCCAGAGAGCCCACCTGACTCTGGTACACCATACTTCCTCTTGCAAATCGAAGCACTGTTGGAGGGACTTGGAGCTATGCCTCTTAAGACAGAGAGCCTAACCAACACATCACATGCACTTCTTTTGGGGGTGGGGGTACCCTTGCTCAGTCCTGTTATGTTAATGGTAGAGTTTTTTAGAAAGCACTCAGTAGCTGTTTGTCCCTCTCTGAGGACCACCACGAGTTATTGAGCACTGAGCTCCAGTGGACAGACACTTATTCTGTACCACTGACACAAACCCACTCTCCTGTTTTCCTAATGTGATCCCCATACTTAGCAAAAGTAAATAGTTCCCTTACTCCCACTTGCGGGAACAAGACAAGAGTGGATTTTGTTGACACCACTCATGACTGGACTTTCTGGAAGAGGCGTCTTTATTTGGGGGCTCACAGTCTTTTAAAACTTAGAATAGCTGGTAAGAATGACTCAGATGGGCGCACAGCTTTTCTTAAGCTTTGAGAGTTTTACTGAAAACACATTCACTTTTTTAGTAAAAAAAAGAAGAAGAAAACAAAGATAAAGTCTACACATAATATGCCTATACTGTAATTTCTTGTCAGATAAATTAGGAAAGGCACTTTCTACTTAGCTACAGAATAGAAAAAGGCAAATATGCATCAAATGTCAATAAGCTCACATTTTCCTTCAGATTTTCTGGAGTCCTGTGCATTTTCCAGAGCTCACCCCTCTGTGCCAACCCACTATTTAAAGGTATTAGAGTGTATTATTACACAAAGATGAGATTATATCATGATTACCACAAGGTATTTGTTGTAGTTAGAGAAAATTAAATAATCTCATCCCCCCAGTACAAATATTCTTTCCTCTTTGTGATAATATACCCACTTATTTCAGGAAGATTTTTTAGCTTGTCAAGACTCACTTTGATCTTCAGAAACTTCTTGACTTTACATGTTTCTTGACTATACATGTTTAGATTCAAAACAAATTCATACTGGCTGTGCACCACTTTCAGCACTGCTCCTACAAGAAATCAGAAAATCCAGTGCCTATCTGAGGGAAGATGTCCAGATGTGGAAGCACAGACATCTAGCCTCCATTAACTTCCTTTGCCTTCTTCCACGATGCCTCTTCCTCCAGTTGCTATGTGGTCAGTTTTTGCCTGATGCAAATCAAATACTGTTGAAATTGATAATAGTGCCTACTAGAATGATTAATTCCTTTATTTTAGGGTTATTCTGGTTTTTTTTCTCCAACAGATGTGTGTCAGGGTGCTTAAGCTGATATCATCTTTCCTGATTTATGTGCAGCTTGAGCAATTTCTAGCATATGTAGAGTTTTTTCTTGCATTATTTTGCAAAATATTTCTTTGCTTTTTCAACCAACTAAAGCTACAATCACAGGGATGGGAAAAAAAAGAAGTAGTATTGTATTGTGGTTATTGATTTGAAGCCATAAACTATGAAGCGCACCCTTAACTTCTAGGACCTGGTCCAAGGGCCGCTGGAATCAGTGCATTACTGCCATTAATTTCAATGGAGTTTGGATGAGACTCTTTAGAGATGATCACTTTATAAATTCTTGAGTTTCTAAAATAACACAATTATGAAATTTTGCCCAAGAGCCTCATCTAGAGAGAGACTCCCACTCTCATTGAAATGAACAGCACAAAGTAAAGTCATTTAGACCAGAGTTCTGCAAATGCCTACATTTGAGCTTCGCTTTATTGACTGAGCCTACATAGGAATGCCCAAATAGATAAAGACATGCCCATGAAGTAGCAAAATAGTTTACCAGACTGGATCAGGATCACACTCCAAGCACATTTAAAGATCAAAAAACACCCCAAACAGAAGCCTCTGCATTTTTGTATGTGATGTAACCTCTAGCCGTATTTCATAACAAAGATGTAATTCACACAATCTCAACTGAGACATAAACTAAACATTGTACTTAAGTGCTTAATTCAATTTAAATGCTTTGAAAAACACTAGAGCTGCTGCTCATGTCCTCAAAGGTTAATGAGTTCAAGTGCTGACAAACAGCATTTGACCTTAGAAGGCACACTGCAGTTCTTCAGATGGTTGGTCAGAAAGTAAAGACATTATAATGCTTCCTTATACAAACCAGAACTATCAAGCAAGCTAGAATATTCAGTTCAATCCTGACAGAAAACTACCTGAATGCATAATAAAAAATAAAAAAATCTAGTCTGTTTATTTTCATTATTGTTTTTCACAAGCATTTAGTTAAAGCATTATGGAAAATTGCAATACAAAGATCAGACAGCAACAACGGGGGATTTTGGACAGACACAAGGGAGAATACATGAGTTAGTAAATCACTGCCATACATTTCCTAAGCATTATAAATATACTGCAATTATTTCTCATGCTATTAAAAAGTCCCATGTGGTCAAGGCTCTACATTCTCTCTTTCAAGAGCCAACAATGTCACAAGCAACACCTGTGAAGCCCTGAGAGGGAGAACTACTCCCTGGTCTCTGATTATGCAATGATAAGGACCCAGGCCCTTCAGGCATATCTATTTATTGGCGGGCTCAGAAAATAGGCTGAGAATCAAGTGGGCATGATGAGCCAGCTACCTTCCTGCTTACCATAAGTGCACAGAAGGAAAAAGGTAATGTCTGAACCGAGTGAAAAAGTTTGTGCTGCCATTAGGTATTTAATGGCTATTCCAGGCATTAGTCTATTCCATCTAAGTGCAGTCAATCTAGCACTCTTCATGGACACTAACTTATTTACTTGTCACTATTAAGCACGCAATAATGATCCAACCGTACTCCAAACATATACGTTCGCCTGACTTAGCATTCCATAACCATCCATTTATTAATTGCTTAAAAGCATTCAAAGCAGCACAGCAAGCTGGCAATACGACCCTGATTTCTTATGTCCCTGGAGAACAAAACAGTAAAAATGCAATTTTTAAGAAACTGATACTCATTCCAGAACGAACAGGGTATTTTTTTTCTGAATATTTTAATGATAACTATGTAGTTCGGAACCCAAAATCTCTATTAAGAACTTCACAATATTTTGACTGCAATAAAGTGCAGCACATTATTGATTAAGATGTTACTGTATGAAGAAGGGAGATCCTGCCTAGGCTTGTCTAATTCCTATGCATATGTTATTTTTGTAATAATTCTATCCAAGGGAAGAACTAATATAGAATAATGTAATGAAAGGAGGATTAGGAGAACTGTGATTTTTCCTAACACACATCTCACTTTATGAGACAGGTAATGCCATTCAGAAAATCCCCCATAATTCTTTTCATTACGATTGCAGAGTTCCCTGAGATACATTTTTTTAAGGAAACAAGCAGCTACTCTAGGCTGATCTTGCCTGTATTCCGTCAGTTTCTAGTCTTGTTCACACAACACAACAGGATGGCAGCGTGCTCCTTCCTAAGTGACATCTTCAGCAGTATTGCCCTCCATGCATTTCTGCTCAGAGGTATCTAAAAAAAATACTATGACAAATTTATGTCAATTAAAAGCAGCCACCCTGGAAGGAGCGGCTTTTGGTAGTCATTTTAGGGACGGAAACACCATCACGGAGCAGCACAGCCTGTCATTGCTGCTCTCAGCTTGTTCCCTCCGGACCCTGAGAACCGAAGGGGAGTAGACAGGGGCTTCCTTAAATTACAGCCGGGAAGGTTTTCAGCAGTCACTTGCTCTACCGGGGGTTGTCTTGGAAGCGAGCCCCGGCCGCCAGCATTACACAAGAAGCGACTGCCATCTTCAGGGGAGCCCCGGTACCGGACCCGCGCGTACCCTCCGCAAACACACAGGTACTGAAGTTGTGACAAAAGCCAAAGGCAGTTGTGGGCGGGTGGTAGTGGCAACCAACTCGACAAAGCCCTCGCCTCGCTCCCTGCCTCTCTCTCCCAGGTAAAGGGAACGTGTTTCCTCGCGCAACAGGGCTCCCCCCGTCCCAGTCCTGACGGCCGGCTGCTCCCTCGGAACGGGGGCAGGCATCCCGCCGCGCTGGCGGCGCTCCGCGGGGACCGGGACTGCAAATTTAGTTCTTCCCGAAGAGCGAGCGCCTCCGCGCCCCGCCGCCCGCTCGCCACGCACCCCCGGGCGAGTGCTCAGCCGCTCCCGCCGGAGGGCAGGGAGGGGAGAGACTCAGCGAAACCCTGCGAGAGCCTCCCCGCCTCCTCCTCAAGCTACGGCTGCGATCGCTGCCCTTCGCGTCCCGTCGCCGCCTGGGATAAGCCGGGCTGGCAGCGTGAGCCCGTTGGCGGAGCGGGGGAGCGGAGCGCCCGGCGTGCATCTGTTGCTGAGCGGGTGGCGGCTGGCACGGGGATGCGGCCGCGGCTTCGCTGGGCGAGGCAGCCTTCCTCCCACCGGTGTACGTGCGTGCCAAGGGCAGCGGATCCCAGCCACCGCCACCGCCAAGCACCCCCGCCGCCCGGGCACCCGTCCGGGCCCACCCCCGCGCTGCAGGCGACTCCCGGGCAGGGGCGCTCCTGGGGCGGCGGGGCGAGCCCCCGCTGCCGGGGGAGCCGCTCCTGATAATGCCGGGCGGGCAGGATACGGCCCGCCGGCTCCTCGTCCTCCCCCTCCGCCGCCGGTCCCTGCACATCTGCCGGCAGCCTGCGGGGCCGGGCGGGCAAGGCGGTTCG